>JAMZAV010009929.1:0-45208 GCA_024449915.1 Sweltsa coloradensis
CCGAGTCAAAAAAAAAACAAATTTAAAGAATATTTCGGCGGAAACCTTTGTGGACGCCAGACAGGTGACTTATTTGCTACCATCGTGTCCCCCTGAAAATAACATTCTAAAATACGTCTTTCCCTGCTCCTAAATTTTGGTGCTGGTTTCCGGATTTGAAATGTTTATTACGCTTGTTCCACTAACTATAAGTAATCGATTGAAATACAAAAGGACTTGTACGGGTTCAGGGAAAGCTTCAATTAGTATTTTAAAAATCAGGACTGCGGAATCGGATTTTGCATCTACCCGGAATTTGCGTTTTTCCATTGTTGGCATTTCTTCAAAAATGCCATATTTGACTGTCCATTATTAAGCTCTAAATAGCATTGGAGGTAAAATTCTTTCAACGCACATTGAAATGACGCAAATAATGATCCGATTACAACCAATGTTTAAATCCAATATGGCTGCCAATTCCTAATATTCACAATAAGAATACTGTTTTCGTGCTGTTTTTACACTCTTTTTGTTACATCATTAACTTTGATGTTGTGGATATTAGGAATAATCAGCCATATTGGATTAAAACTTTAGTTGATACCCCCATCCCTTATTTAGTCATTTCAATGTGCATAGAAAGAATTTTTCCTCCAATGCTATTTAGTGCTTAATAATGGACCGTAAAATATGGCATTTTTGAGGAAATGCCATCAATGGAAAAAACAAATTCCGGGTAAATGCAAAATCTGATTTCGTAGACCTGATTTTTTTAAATACTAATTGAAACTTTCATGAAACCCCGCACAAAGTCATTTTGTATTTCAATTGATTACTACGGATTTACCGGGCTTGTTTGATGCTGGGCGTAAAAATTAGTAAATGAGCCGTTACTCAATAAGCAAAAACATAAACCCACGATTTTGTGACTTAACCTTTGCCCCTACCAAAACTATAGAAGACCCCTTTTTTTTGTAGGGAATTGAAGGGGGAATATTTTTGTGATTGAAACCCATTTTGTCTATCTCACCAATTTGGAGTTTTTATTAACCAACGCATTTTAGCCGCCATTTTCCAATATGGCGGCCGAAGCTCCAGTGTGATTGTAGGGGAATTTTAGTTGTTGTAAGTTTTCATATAATGAAGGTCTCTGCAAAAATTCAGCGACAAACGCAATTTTTTCCTCTAAACGTTAATATAAGATCTTATTTTACAGGATCTTTAAGAAATATGTATAGAATAAATTCGGCATAAAAGAATGTTAATTATGCAACAAAATATCAATTATAAATATTACAAAAGAGTGGAGACACATTTTCACAATACAATGTTACTGAGAAAACGATGAAGAAAGAAGAAGAAGAAGAAGAAGAAGAAGAAGAAGAAGAAAGAAAAAGAAGAAGAAGAAAAGAAAAAGGGAAAAGAAGAAGAAAAAGGAAGAAAAGAAGAAGAAGAAGAAGAAAAAGAAAAAGAAGAAGAAGAAGAAAGAAAAGAAGAAGAAAGAAAAAAGAAAGAAAGAAAAGAGTATTTCAATCAATTTAACTATAAAAAATTATTTTTTAAAATATTTTTTCAATGCGCATAATATTTATAACATAAAAAATAGCCATTTATACATAACGGTTTTAAAAGGGAAAAAAGGGAAAAAAAATTTTACGAAAAACACCACTCTTAGTCAAAAACAACGTTTTTAAACTGCTGAAAAATAAGATAATACAGCGTTTGTGTAGAAACAACTCCCCCCCCCCCCCCCTAGTCCCCTGACGTTTGGGGGTTTTGATCCAAAAAAAAATTTGGCCCATTATTTAATTTCTTACAGCCTTTTTTTTTAAATTTTTTATATTTTGTTTTGAATTTGGGGAAGTGTCGGTCAAAATATGCTGAAAACTTAGAAAAAAGTTGATTTTGGGAAGATATTTTTTCGTGTTTGAGAGTATTTTGTGCACAGTTTTAAGGCACGATGTAATAAAGGGCATTTTTTAATTGGTACGATGCTCTAGTAGTTTCTCTCTAGTTTGTATTTAGAAAGCGAATCAAAACCCCTTACGCCGTACTTCCGAGCATTTAAATTTTAGAAGGAAAATTACTTTTAAATTTCCCGATTTTTTTTGAAAATTTTTATCGTTTACAAGTATTTTACGGCTTGGGATGAAAAAATCAGCAAAAAGAAGTGATGTGCCCCCCCCCCCCCCCCAAATACTAAAAATTGTGAAAAAAAAAACGGCAGCCAAGCTCTCCTTCTAAAGATTTGGCTGTAATTGCTGTGAGATATAGAAGTTTAGCCAAGCATTTCATTCTTTCTCCTAGTTTCGCATTGAAAAGAAGTAAGATCATTAGCTGTTGACGAGCGCCAAGCCAACAATTTCGTTCGGTAAAAAGTCAAAATTTTAAACTCAAAATCACCAAAAAAATTACTTGGCCATTGACTTTTTTGAGTTATCATAATGAACCAAATTCAATGGCCAAGTAATTATTTATTTTATGATTTTGAGTTTAAAATTTTGACTTTTTTCCACGAAAATGGTTGGCTTGGCGTTCGTCAACAGGCGAAATGATCTTACTTCTTTTTAATGCGAAACTAGGGAAAAAGAATGAAATGCTTCGCTAAAATTCTATATCTCACAGCAATTCACACAACAGCACTCACCCAAATTTAGTATTTGGGGGGGGGGGCACATCACTTCTTTTTGCTGATTGTTTCATACCAAGCCGTGAAATACTTGTAAACGATAATAATTCAAAGAAATCGGGAAATTCAAATGTAATTTTCCATTCTAAATTTAAATTGCTCGGAAGTACGGCGTAGACGGAGTTTGATTCGCTTTCTAAATACGTAACAGAGAGTAACTACTAGAGCATCGTACAAAACTAAAATGGTCCTTTTTTACATCGTGCCCTTGAAACTGTGCACAAATTACTCTCAAACACGCAAAAATATGCATTCCAAAATCACACCTCTTCTAAGTTTCACATATTTTTACCGAACCACTTTCCCAAGTTACAAAACAAATATAAGAATTACAAAAAAAGGCTGTAGAGGGAAGTAAATAATGGCCAATTTTTTTGGATCAAAATCCTCCAACGTCACGGGGGCATACAGATCGTCCCCATGTTATTTTTTTATGGGAGATTTTTACCTGTGGGATCTAGCTAGATAAATATTAAGTTTGGACATTTTTTTCGTGTCATGGTAGACCCAATAATGTTTCTGTTAATTGCTAAATTTTAATATTAGCCTGATTGAAATATATTTTTGAGTTTAGCGCGTTTAATACCCCTTTAACAACATTCATCATCCTCGTTTTTTTTTCCATAGTTTTACGTTTAGAGATTTAAAAACGCACACCACTCAATCCATTTGACATTTAATTTTAGGAATTATGATTGCAACAAAAATTTCTTTAGTCAGTACGGGTTAAATAAACAGAGGGTATCTGATTTTTGGCACCGATTGTAGGCTACTGTCATCGTAAACCAAAATTTAAAACCAATACAAAGAGTTAATAAAGCAATATGAAATTAATTGATACGACCAATAACCGAGAAGCTATGACGAAAAGTATGAAAATCACAAAATACATATTTGGGTCAAAGAACAAAATTTAAAAAAGAATATACTAATGATTTTCATCTCCTACGACCTTTTACAAAAAATCAATAAAAAAAACGGTCTCAACCAAATGCTAACGGAAATGCGATTCTAAACTGGACTTTATGGATCTAAAATAAACAATAAGTCGTTACTTTATAAAAAAACCTGCTCATAGGCTTTATAAATTTGATGATAACACAATTTATGAATCTGATGTTCACCTACAATGCATCCACCATAATGCATGAAGATGCATTGAAGTAAAGAGTGTAAATCTAATAATATGTTACATTGTAGAGAGGGTTTTATGAGCAAAATATGCAAACATTAAATTTCTAATGTTTTAGACATAAACTGTTTCTTTTTCAACGTGCAGTGAATAGGTAAAAAAAAGGGGTAGAGCAAATGGGTGCCATTTTTTAGAGATAAGGATAGCTCCACAAAATAAATATTTTGAGTGTAACTCAAAGAAAAGGGAATACAAAATAAAAAATAGGGTGCAAAATGGTGCATTTGAGTGCAATAAAATACATGCTAACAGAAACTAAGTTTCGAAGATGTGATAAGCCCTCTCCCCCCTTAAATATTTTGGTTTTAAACACGAAAGGAAGGGTGTGCAAAAATAAAAAATAGGGGTGCAAAATGGTGCATTTTAAGTGCAATAAATACATGCTAACAGAAGTTACTTTCGAAGAATAAATGAATGAAAAATTTCGAATGTGGCACTGCTAGCACTAACTTTTTGGACAGCCATTGTAGCGGAAGTATGACAGCACTATCATCGGGACTTACGGCACTATCCAGCACTAACGTAGCACTAACGTTACCAGTAATGTAAAATGTTCGAATTTGCGAATGTGGCACTGCTAGCGCTAAGTTGGCTGCGTCTTTTTGTATTTTGATTTGACACGGAACGAGGCCCGCACTATCAACGGGACATACGACACTATCCAGCACTAACGTAGCACTAACGATACCAGTAATAAAAATTTCGATTTTCGAATGTGGCACCGCCAACTTAATGGACGTGTCTGGGCCCGCGGTGGTAGAATCGGCCCAGAGCATGGCTCTGCTAATCGTAATAGGCGAGGAAAGAGGCAAAGTCCACCTCGCAAACATCTGCTCGTATGTATGGAGGTATGCTACTGCCCCGAAACTAGGGGCGAGCTCTGGTAATCGTCGTCGGAGATATTTGCCCAACCCCTTGACGAAGTCTCCGAAGACGATGACCGAACACAACGAACGATGACAAAGACGATGACCACCGCGACGTAAGAACCCCCCCCCCTTTCCTCACCCTATACCCGGGCGTGTTTCTGACCAGCATTGGCTCCTCCTCCATCTATTCTCTAGGCTAGAAGAGTGCATTATGACCAACGGTTGACGCGTCCTTGAACCAAATTAACAAAAAAAACGCAGTTGTTCGCACTGTACATACCACCAATTGCTATATTTCCTGTTATAAAAATTATCTATCTTTGGTTAGTTTTCGCTCACTCGTCGATTACGTCGTTGTCTACAGGGTTGGCTTGGTCGCTTTGGTCTAATGTCCCCTACTGAAAATCAGTTATGTGGCTGTGTGGGTAGACTCTAAATAATAAATACGTTTTTATTATTATTTTTTATTTACATACGAATAGGGCCCCCGTCCTAACGTGGGTTCGACCCCGCATAGGGCATTGGTATTGTAATTATTTTTCATCGTCATATTTCACCAATCATTGTCTCGAATATGAATATTGCAATACTAGCCCTACATAATAATAATAATAATAATAATCAATGTCACTTACCTTGACTTATTCAGATAGCAATATTTATAAAACATCAATTAATAAAATCAAACAAACCAAATCACAGGTGGCGTATTATGACCAACCCGGTTGAAGCGCCCTAGTTTATTACGTTGTTATACAGTTCTCCTGTATCGCTCTATCGCCTGTGCCATAGTGAAAAAGTCCACCTCGCAAACATCAGCTAGTAAACTAGACGCAAGCTCTGGCAATCGTGGTCGGGGACACCTCCCCCTTTCCTTTGCGACCTCCCCGACGACGATGACAATGACACAACGAACGATGACAAAGACTATGACGACCGCGAAGTAAGAAACTCCCCTTCCTCCCTATACCCATGGCTGGTTCTGACCAGCATAGCCCCGACTCCCCGAACCCCCTAGGCTAAAGTGGTGCATTTTGACCTAACGGTTACCGCGTCCTTAATCCAAAAAAATTAAAATTAAATTTAAAAGAACTCTGGCAATCGTCATCCTGGCCACATTTTCTTTCCCTTGAAGACCTCCCCGACGACGATGACAATGACACAACGAACGATTGCAATATGACGGTCGTGACGTGAGAGGGGCTCATGCTGGTCAGGAAAGGGGGAAGGGGGGGGGCCTTTTCCCTTTCCTGACTCTTCCCTCAAATCTCCTAGGCTAGAGTGGTGCAATATGACCTATCGCTTGACGCGTCCTTACTCCAAATAAGATACACCAAAAAATACTTTATATGTTAATGTTGATACCATCTCAATTACTTTTTTTATTTATTTATAAACTTAAAAAAACAATATTATAAAAATCCATCACACATCAAACTAAATTTATTAACATATATAATATCCCAGGCGACGCAATATGACCTAACCGGTTGAAGCGCCCTAGTTTCTCACTTATATTGTCTTTAACTGGAACTCATTTTGAACGCTCTTTCCAATAGCGTTGAGGGATGAGCTTGAATGGTTACTTATTTTTGCTCAACGATTTCTGTTTCGTGTCGTCATTGTCGTCATCATGGTCGTCATTATCAAGACGAGAGCAAGCAAAGGTCAACCATGCCAGCCTTCAACAATGCGAGGCGACCGACCGCAAACCTGAATGAGACCGACCCCTGTCTGGGCCCGGGGTAGAATTGGCCCAGAGCATGGCTCTAATAATCGTACAAGGTGATTCAAGAGAAAAAGTCCACCTCGCAAACTTCAGCTAGTAAGAGGGGAGTATATAACTCCACGAAACTAGAGGCGAGCTCTGGCAATCGTCGTCGGGGACACCTCCCCTTCCCTTGACGACCTCCCTGGCGACGATGACAATGACACAACGAATGACACAAAGACAATGACGAGCGCGACGTGAGAACCCCCCTTTCCTCCCCCTACCCGTGGCTGGTTCTGACCAGAAAAGGTTCCCCTTCCTATTTCCCCTAGGCTTGACTTCCTTAATCCAAAAAAAAAAAAAAAAACTATTTACGGCATTTCGCTTGACGCGCCTTTAATAAAAACAAAACAAAAGAACAGTGTTAAATTTGGCCAAAACCTGGTTGTCCTAATCAAAGAAGTCGTCAGAGTAGAAAGTTTATCTCGCAAACATGGAGTATTAGTAAATTGTCCCCAAAACTACAGGCGAGCTCTGGCAGTCGTCGTCGGTCATACCTGATCTTTCCCTTGACGACCTTCCCGACGACGATGACAATGCCACAACGAACAATGACATTGGCGATTGTGATGTGAGAACCAGCTCTCAATTACTCCCTCTACCCGTAGCTGGTTCTGACAAACATATGGGCCACACCTCCCACATCCCCTAGGCTTGAAGGTAACGCGTTCTTAATCCAAGTACACTCATCTTAGATCATTAGGATAACTTTAATAAATAATATTACAGGAGGCGCAATAAACGAAAGCGCCCTTTTCCCTAGTCGCCGTATAGGTCGTACATACATCAGCTAGTTAGAGCAGATATATAACTCCCCGAAACTAGAGGTGAGCTCTGGCAATCGTCGTCGGGAACACCTCCGCCTTCCCTTGACCACCTCCCCGACGACGATGACAATGACACAACGAACGATGACAAAGACGATGACGACCGCGACGTGAGAAACCCCCCTTCCGTCCCTTACCCGTGGCTGGTTCTGAATGGTTCATGAAACAGATAACAATCCAAATTATATAGATAAAAAAATAAAAAAAATCACCACTGAATTTTTTTTGACGAATTTCACCAGATTCCTGCCTTAACCAAACCGTCTGGGCCCGGGGTAGAATTGGCCCAGAGCATGGCTCTGCTAATCGTTATAGGCAATTCTAGAGAAAAAGTCCACCTCGCAAACATTAGCTTGTAAGAAGGGTAGTATTTAACTCACCGAAACTAGAGGCGAGCTCTGACAATCGTCGTCGGGGACCATACTCCCTTCCCTTGACGACTCCTCGACGACGATGACGACAATGACGACCGCGACGTGAGAACCCCTATTCCCTCAACCTACTTCAGGCTGGTTCTGACCAGAATAGGCCGCTCTCCCCACATTTCCTGCTAGAGTGGCGCGTTATGACCTAACGGTTGACGCGCTTATAATCCAAATAAACAAAAAACTTAAGTAATCGAGGTCCCCCCCTTAATCACATTTATGTTGCAAGATTTTGTTCTGTCTCTACAAAGTCCACCTCGCAAACATCAGCTAGAAAGAGCGGAGTATATTACTCCCCGAAACTAGTGGCGAGCTCTGGCAATCGTCGTCGGGGACCTTGCCCCCTTTCCTTGACGACCCCCCGGTGAAGATGACGATGACATCACGAACGATGGCAAAGACGATGACGACCGCGACGTGAGAAACCCTCCTTCTACCCCTTACCCGTGGCTGGTTCTGACCAGCATGGGTCCTCCTCCCCCACCCCCCCTTAGGCTAGAGTGGTGCATTATGACCTAACGGTTGACGCGTCCTTAATCCAAATAAACCAACAAAAAAAAATCTGATCTGTTCCTGACTATTTCATACAATACGGAAATTATAAAATCCAGCCCGCCCGGGATTTGAACCCGTGATAAGGCGCCTACCTGGAATGTGGGAGGCGCGGGTTTAAATCCAGGTCGGTTAAAATAATTGTTAATTTCTGGCTTGTATTGAATATAAACATCTGATTCTACACTTAATGAGTAAGAAAATAACACCACTCACAGTAGGCCCTACTGTATTTACCGGGTGGGGGTTATACTTTAGTATCTATGCTAGGACTCACGGCCTATCGGTTGAAGATAAACACAAACCAAGGTCATCTAAATCTCTTGCGGACATCCAGGGAACCTTGATCATAAGAACTTTGCTTCAACTGTCAGATGTCCAAGTGCATTGACATAAATTAAATGCTTCCAGAGGGCTGTGAATAACCTTTGTTTTTGTTACTAAGGAAAGTTGTTTATTTTATATTAGGCTCTATTGTGTGACATTCTCTCAAAGCATTTGAATAACTTCATATTTAACTTTTCATTATAAATATTCTATAGTAGTTAAAACACCTATATGAGTGCACGGCGCAGATCTGCAGTTACAAATCATCCGGTTTATAATAGAGTAGTTTATAAGAAGCACAGAAGGAACTTTCAGAAGTCTGGACGAACCAAGAGATCTGTCAACACGTCTTGGCGCATGGAGGAAATTGTCCGGGGTGTAGCCGTGAGTCCTTGAAGCGTCTGAATTAGAAACCCTGCGTCATAATACGTGTGTTCTATAGGCTGCAGAGTGCGGGGATTTAACCCCAAGAAGAGAGTCTGGGCCGGAAGAAGAATTAGGCCCAGGGTATTCCTCTGCCGATCATATACAAGATAACACTAGTATCACCTAGTTACGTACAGCCGCATTGAGAGGCGAGCTCTGGCCGGAGACGTGAGGAACTCCCCCTTACCCACCTAGCCTCTATTGTCCGTGGCTGGTTGTATTTCCCCCTTCCCTTAGCTCCCCCCCCCCCAATCGTCTGGGCTTGGGGAAGAATTGTTATTTTACACTCTAAAACTAGAGGCGAGCTCTGGCTGGAGACGTGAGGAATCCCCCCTACCCACAGGACCTAGCCTTCTTGAAACTTCAACTTCAGAACCCCCTCCCCCCCCCAACCCGTGGTTGATTTTGACCAGCAATGGGACTCTGTGCCCTTAATCCAAAAGAAACAAAAAACATTTCCCCTAGGCTAAAGTGGAATACCAAATAAAAATTGTAACAATTATGATAAGTTACATAAAACAATTGCACACTACTTTCTTGCTGCTTTGACTTTTTCTTCTTATCTGTTGAGAATACGACCTAAGCTGTTCTTACAATAACGGTTGACGCGCCCTTAAATATATTATACATTAAACATGTTCCCACAATAGATGGGAGGAAATGAAATTATGCACAACACTGAAATCCAGAGAATGGTTTTAATACCATTGCATACAATAACATGTGGCGTTAAAGGAAATTCATGGGTTTGACTTCTAAGCGTGTCCACTGCAATAAGAACATAGGGGTGGAGATACTAATATATAAACAACGTTTTAACATTTGGTATTGCTTATTAGGGCATGGCACTATTATTTAATCTTATAGATTTTAATCTGCCAACAGTTTTTTAATTTGTTTTTTTTGCAATAACCCGCCCTGGTTTACACCAGAGCCGATTATTAAATTCGACCTTTGTCGTTTTGATAAAAAAAAACTCTACTTGCGATAGTGTAATCAAAATTAACTTAAGAAAGGTTTGCCATGAACATCAAAGATTTACTTTGGGTATTCACAGATGGCTCCAAAATTGATAACAAGGTTGGAAGTGCCTTTTATTGCTGCACCTTAACTGAACGTTTCATGCTAAGCAACTTGTGTTCAGGTTTTACTGCAGAGTTTTTCGCCATCCGTGAAGCTCCTAAATACTTTATACAGTGTTTGTGGAGAATACCTTTTGTGTTCGGATAGCTTAAGTTCACTTCAAGATATAAAACTCATGTATCATTAGGTACAAGACATCCGATACCATTTAGGAAAACTAAAATCTAAGGGATATATAATAGAGTTTTGCTGGATACCTGGACACGTGGGCATAGGGGGAAATGAACACGCTGATCGGGCTGCTAAGGAAGCTTTCCAGCGTCTCGACGTTTATTTCAATCTAGTTCCCGTTCCAGATGTCAAGAGTGGATTCAAGCAACGATTGTTGGATTTGCGACAAGCATCTTGGGATGTGGTGCAAAATAACAAATTGCGTAAGTAAGTAAGTAAGTAAGTAAGTAAGTAAGTAAGTAAGTAAGTAAGTAAGCATTGTTTATTTAGCATAATGCTATTGTATACATTGTTAGATACATTACATCAATTATATTATTCAATATATTGCTACCCACTCACTACATAGGCATTCTTAAAATATATTTAGTACATTTACGTTTGAACAACGACAGGTTATTTATACATTTTATGGCCTTTGGTAATTCATCAAATATTCTTAGACCAAAGAAAAACACAGATTTCTGCGTTGATTTTTTGTTTTTGTGTCCTAGATTAAAATTATCTTTGTTTCTAGTGTCGTGATTATGTACATCATTATTATACAACATGAAATTTGAAAAATAAACCGGTAAATTATTGTTTTTCAGTTTGTACACAAAAATAAATGTATTATATTCTAGTCGTTTACGTACACACATCCATTTTAGAACTTCCAGCATCAACTCAATCTGAGTGTATCTATTACACTTTAGTATCACTCTCATACCTTTATTTTGTAAATACTGTAAGGCTGATTTGTCAGCCGCCTTGATCCCATACATGACCGTACTACAGTAATCAAAGAAGGGTTGGATTATGGTTTTATATACAAGTTCCAGTGACCATGATGATAAGTGTTTGCCAATCTAGTTAGAAATCCTATTTTTTTACTTTTTTCTTCTTATATACGCTATATGGTTAGAGAAAGTTAGCTTATTGTCTAAAATTACACCCAAGTATTTCATTTCATCAACTATGCCAATAGTCTCGCCATTTATAGTTACATTAGCCATATTTTGTTGATCATAGCGTTCATTTTTATTACCTACAATAATCATGCATTTCGATTTGGCAGTATTCAGCATGAGTTTATTTTACAGTCAGCCACCTAAACAGTTTTGATAATTCGCGGTTTAAAACAGTAACTAAATCTTCTAAATTATAACATGAAAATGACATTATTGTATCGTCAGCAAACAGGTTTATAAATATGTCTACACTACACACACATAACAAAAACTTGTAGAAATACAGCCAAACCTTACACACCCCAAAAGGAATGAGATCTAAAAAAAAGGGCCAAGCTCATCTACCCTTCCACATAAACGTACAGTGTCCCATAACAGCATCCTCGAAAGCTTTTCAAAATAGAATTTGCGATTATTAATTTAACGTAATAGTTTATCAAAGTTTTTTTTTTTGTAATTAATTTAAACGTAAACATGCAAATTCTATTTTGCCAAGCTTTTCGAGGATGCTGTTATGGGACACTGTACGTTTATGTGGAAGGGTAGATGAGCTTGGCCCTTTTTTTTAGATCTCATTCCTTTTGAGTGTGTAGGGTTTGGCTGTAGTTCTACAAGTTTTTGTTATGTGTGTGATCTCATTACTTTTTTCAAGTTCCATTACAAAAATTTTTTGCTAAAATATAATATTTTTTATCAAAGTTGATTTAAATTCTATGGTATTAGCAGTAACAATATAGGATGTAAAATATCTAGACCCGGATTCATGTACATCCTGGGTATAGGTGGTATAACCATGGTATAACGGCGGTATAAGGACTGGACCCCAATTCTTGAGTTCGTGGAGATGAGTTGAAAACGCAATTTGAAAACGAAGTCGTTTTCGTTTCGAAGGAATTGGTATTCTTGAACGGTATCGTGGAAAACGTCATGGGTTGTGAGTTGAAAGCATTGATATTAACCCCTATGGTTGAAAGAGTATCACGAAATCCAAACACTTTAAAAAAATTTGAGTATAGCAAAGAGCTCGAAAAAGTTCTATATTTATTCTAGATGGCAGTGCCTTCATAAACGAGGGCCAATCGAAAAACAAGTTGTATGAAATGATTTGATTGTTGCAATTATGTAAACAAACAGTTGAGCAAGTTCATATCAAAACAATGTTGTGCTGGCATAGGGTTGGCTAGGCTTGTCAAACATGTAATGTAAGTATAAATTTTACTAGTCCTATAGCCAAATGGAACTTTAGACCTACACTGTTGTATCATAAATAATTTTCTACATCTGGGCCTAGGCCAGGGACGGTTTCTGATTTGTTTTATGAGAGTATAATGACACCTTTTCTCATTCCACACAAAGAAGAAAATGTTTAAATGTCCGCCATTTGTTTACGTATCGCACTTTCCCGCCTAACTCTGCTTATACCGTCCAACAAGTGTCAAGTAACTAGGGTTTACTTGTTGATTATATGCCAGTGTTTAAGGCTTATTTTAAAAACCCTTTATTTGGAACCCTTTCCCAACAAACTTTTTCAACTTCCATGTAAAATATGAACGAGACTATCATTCTATAACCTTAATGTCCATGTAAAATATGAACATTGTAGCCCCACCCGTCTGGTCAGAATCGCGGGCCGACGTATTATATGTTAGCAGTAGCTAGCAGTAGCTAACATCCTTAAAGTGATTTTGAGCATGTTTGAAGACATTTTTTCACCAAGAAGGAATGGTCGTACCCCAAAAAAATTTGGCATGTGTTGTTAGGTACCTAAATCCCCTCGATTGTGATAGTTTTCAAGTTCACATCACGTTTACATGACGGCTGGGTAACAAACCTCGAAATCACCCCAACTCTGCTTGGTGTATAAGGTGCTTGAGTGTGTAGCGCACCGCGGCTTGGCTGCGGCGCCCTAACGGGCACCTAGATTACAGATATCATTGATTAAAATAATGAACAATAATGGGCCAAGGACTGAAGCCTGAGGTACACCATTTTCATTGTTTATTTTCTCCGACGATTTACCATTAAATGAAGTTTTTTGTTTTCGATTTTCTAAATAACTTTTAAACCATTTGAGTGCTGAGTCTTCAATGCCGAAGTGATTTTGTTTATTTATTAGTCGTTTCCTGTTTATTGTTTCAAACGCTCTTTTAAAATCTAAAAATGCTATAATAGTGTGTTTCTTCTTGTCCCTGTCATTCAACCACTTGTTAATTACTAATTGAAGAGCCGTTTCACACGAATGGTTGCCTCGGAACCCAGATTGGTTCGAGTGAAATATGTTGTTTTCTTCACAATATGTCAATAGTTGTTTGAACAACAATTTCTAATACTTTTTCATAGATTGGTAATAAATTAATAGGACGATAATCACTACAGACATGAGAATTATTGATTTTCTGGACCGGTATCACTGTAGAGATCTTCCATTGATCTGGAAATGTTCCAGTTTCCAGTGACGTATTAATTACATGCAGGAGTCCGAATCCCACTGTTGAAAATGTTTCTTTTAAAAATTCTGTCGATATCCCTTCTTCAGTGCCTTTCTTTGTACTTAATCCCATAACTATTTTCTTAAGTTCATGTATATTTAAAGATACTAATTGCTAATGCCCATACTGACTAATAAAATTCGTCCACCTACGTCTCGATCCTCACGTAGAATTCAAATAAGTTAGGCCACACACGTCTAACTCACGGATATCTCTTAACAAGAGAATAGGTTATTCCCAGATGTGACACATTGTGATGAACCTTAAACCGTACATCATATGCTAGCAGAATGTATCAAATATGATGCCTTGAGCACACAATTTGATCTCTCCCAATTTTATGAAGGACTTCTATCATATGATATCGGCGTCAAACTTTCTCAATTTCTTATCCAAAATTATCTACTATTTAACAAAATTTAATTCACATCATACATATTTCTTTAATTTAATTATTTTCATTCACGAAAATAACTTTTGTTTTGCTATAACTATCATTATCATAAATTTATTTTGTAATATATATTTACTAAGAAAACAATCATCAAACCATTACCTCATTTTATCAACTTTCAGTATTACAGGCGGCGCAATTTATGACCTAACCGGTTGAAGCGCCCTAGTTTTTCACGTCGTCTGTCTCTGTTTCTGATGAATATTTTATGTATGTTGCTGCTAAAGTTAGACAACCAAAACATGTAAAAGTAAAAATTAATCACGCATGAATGAAGAGGAGTTTTTCACGCGATTTAGACTTACGAAAAACACAGTGCTACACCTGCTAGAGCAGATCGAACCCAGATTAGAACGTCAGACAGACAGGTCAATAAATGCCCAGATTCCTAAAATATGCATTTCACTTAACTTAACTTTATGTGGACGGGATGATTAGAATCTGCCCTCACATATTGACCAGTGTGTGTTGGCTTCCTGTATACACAAGTAGACACCCCTGTTTCAACCTTAGAGATGAGTAGGTCGAGGAAAGGAAGGCAACCGTCCTTTTCCCCGTCTGGGCCCGGGATAGAAAAAGTCCACCTCGCAAACATCAGCTAGTAAGAGTGGAGTAATATACTCCACGATACAAGAGGCGAGCTCTGGCAATCGTCGTCGAGGACACTTGCCCTTCCCTTGACGACCTCCCCGACGACGATGATAATGACAACCTTCAATGAAAAAGACGATGACTCCGACGTGAGTACCTCCCTTTCCTCCTGCTGACGTGGCTGGTTCTGACAGCATGGGATCCTTCTCCCCTTATCCCCTAGGCTACAGTGGCGCTTTATGACCTAACGGTTGGCGCACCCTTAATCAAAATGAACAAAAAAATCATGGCCTACGAGGGGAAAACGAGGGTGTATCTAAATTCCACCAGCCTACAATAATATACGCATACTTTCATGTACGCAACGTTTAAACATTACTGGAAATAACATTTCTGGCAATGAGCACCTGAAATGCAATCGTCTACACCCGTTGAGGATGTAAACGAGCCATTGGAATCCACCTCGCATCGTGTAACAAACCCCTAACTTTCTAACCTAGTTTACAACATGAGACATTTCGTTCAGTTTCCTGCGCTAATAATCACCTTTAGAACCAGCATCGCTAACATTTGTACGGAAACGCAGCGCTTCAGTTCGCTGTTCTAAACCACTTTAAAGATGAACTTGCGATAACATGTTCTGAACAGCCACCACGCAGCTCGGTGCGGGCGTACGTACCAAATATGATCCTTGCGCACACTATTTGAACTATCACAATCATATTAGAACTTATCAAATGATTACGGCGAGAAACTTCCTAGATTTCACATTCAAAGCAATTTGTTTAATTAAGCCAGCCTTACAAACAAACAATATAGTGTTGTTACTTACTGCAGTCAAAACATGTTGTTTGTTGTTTACTCCCGCCTAGAACCAGAAGCGTGTTTAACATTGGTCAAGGTTGACCACTGTTTCCTAATTTGAATTTCCGGTTGAGGACTCGACTTCAATATTTAATACCCGATATCATCACTTATATTTACTATAACGATATCACAAGCGGGCAAATATGACCCAACTGGTTGAAGCGCCCTAGTTTCTCACGTCGTCATTAATTGTTACTTGGAAAACGCTTAAGTCCCGCCGCGTTGTTGGATGAGCGTAATTGGTGCATTGAGCTGCCATGTGTTATGCGGATTTTCTGTTGTTCTGTGAAAAAATCGGAACAAAGTTTAAGATTTTTTTAAATTAATTTAAATTTAATGAAAAATAAACTTTAATTTTTAATTTTTTTAATTAATCGAAATTTAAAAAAAGAAAAAAATCGTAAAATTGCGATTTTCATAAGAAATAATTATTTGATTGCGCTCCAATTTGACAAGAATATATTAATTCATAAAATTAAGGTTCTGTGAAAAAATTATTTCGATCAGTTAAAGCATGTAGGTGTTATACGTCAAAGAATTGTTTTAAAAAAGAAAAAACCCGTACAATTTCGATTTTCATGAGAAATAGTTTTTCGATTGCGCTCAAATTTCACACGAATATCTCAATTCATAAAATTATGGTTCTGTGAAAAACTTATTAAAATCGGATAAAGCATGTAGGTGTTATAAGTCGAAGAAATTTTTAAAAAATCGAAAAAAATCGTAAATCTGAGATTTTCATGAAATAATTTTTCGATTGCGCTCAAAAACGTGGCAGTTCTATGTTCAGAGATTTCGAAGGTCTCCAGAAAATTTCATTGCAATCGGAGTATTGGTTTAGCCGGAATCGTGCTGACAAACATTCAATAATACAGAAAAAAAAGAAAAAAAAACATTCCGGATTTCTTTCTCCAGTGTAGTGAAATGGAATCTTCGCTACGCTCGCTACGCTCATCCAAAAATCCATTAGGTATAAAGGCTCCCGTCTGAGCCCGGGATAGAGTTTGGCCCAGAGCATGGCGAGGGAAGACATAATGTCCATCTCTCAAACATCAGCCAGTGTGTAAAGGAGAATACTTACCTGAAATTAGAGGCGAACTCTTGCAAACGTCGTCGGAAAGAATTACCCTTTCCTTGACGACATCCTCGACGACGACGATGAGAATAGCACATAAAACGATGACAAAGACGATGACGACCACGACGAAAGAAACCCCCCTTTTATTTCCCTGCCGTGGCTGATTTTAAACAGCATTGGATTAATCTTTCCACATCCCCAAGGCTAGAGTGACGCATTATAGCCAAACGGTTTACGCGCCCCTTATCCGAATAGCCTTAAGCTCAAACTTAACTAATCTATAAGGTAAGATCAGAAAGGAGGCTTGGGATTGAGTATATCTGATTAATAAAATATTAAATTGTGCATGATAAAATATCCAAAAACAATGACCTATTTAGGCCCTAATCTGATAAAAATCTCATTTGGGCTCGGGGTAGAATTGACCCAGAGCATGGCTCTGTTAATCGTACAAGGCGATTCAACAAAAAAAAGTCCACCACGCAAATCTCACATCTCTATATTTTTTTTATAAACTATGAAAATAATACAACCATCAAATACACCATGAAATCATTTAATTAGCTTACAATATCACATAGGCACAACATGACCTATCCGGTTGAAGCGCCCTAGATTCTCACGTCATCGTTACGATAACTTCCTCCTAGTATTTCACTGCTTCATAGACTTTACACAGGAGCTCTCCGAGTCGATTGGGGTTCATTCTGCGTTGAGATGATCTCTGAAGACCTAATCAATAATTTCTCTATGAAGACTCAAGTTCCAGGACGATAATATCTGTAAGCCCAGTGTAAAGCTCACGTTCTGAATCTGCTGTGTGAAGTGGAACATGACATTCGAATTGTCCACACACGTCTGACTCACAGATATCTCCTAGCAAGAGAAGAGGTTGCTGCTAGATGCGACGCACGTGGTGCTGTGCGCATGCACTTTGACCTCTCACAATTATATGTAGAACTTTTATCATAGAATGGCGACTACTTGCTAACATTTCTCAATAAATGTCCTTTGTTTAGCCAAGTTTAATTCACATTCAAAATATTTAATTCGTCAGTAAAATTATATTTATCTCAAGACTGTTTTTCTTATAATCTCGTTCATTCATTTCATACCCTTCTGGGCCCGGGGAAGAGTTGGCCCATAGTATGGGTCCGCTAATTATTACAGAAAGATTCAAGAGAAAAAGTCCATGTCACAAATATCGCTAGCATATTACTCCCCGAAACTAGTGGCGAGCTCTGGTGGTCGTCGTCGGTGATCACTTCCCTTCCCTTGACGACCTCCCAGACAACGACGACCATGACGATACGAACGATGACAAACGATGACGATTGCGACGTGAGAACCCTTTTCTAACCCCTACAACCGTGGCTGGTCCTGACCAGCATAGGACTTTCCTCCTTATATCCTCTAAACTAGAGTAGCGTATTATGACTTAACGGTTGACGCGCCCGTAATCAAAATAAACTGAAACTCTATATTATAAGGTAGTCATAATAAATACGGAATATATGCCTATAAAATAATAACATGTAACATTAATAGTTTTGGTGGATGTGCCCAGAGCATGCCTCTGCTAATCGTACAAGGTGGTTCAAGAGAAAAAGTTCACCTCGCAAACGTCAGCTAGTAAGAGCGGAGTATATAACTCCCCAAAACTAGAGGCGAGCTCTGGCAATCTTAGTCGGGGAAACCAACCCCTTCCTTTGACGACTTCCCCGACGACGATAACAATGACACAACGAACGATGACAAAGACAATGACGACCGCGACGGGAGAAACCCCTCCCCTACCTCCCCTTCTCATGGCTGGTTCTGACCAGCATGGGCCCATCCTCCCCATATCCCTAGGCTAGAGTTGTGCATTATGACCTAACGGTTGACGCGTCGTTAATCCAAAATAAACTAAACGTTCAGCACATTTCGGTTCCGGTTTATAAGGGCTTTTGTTGTTGTCACTGAGAAGAAAATTTAACAACACATTAAAATTAAATAAATCATTATATTTCATTAAATACAAACCAAAATATTATCAATGCAAAATACCCTGAAAATAATATTGAACCCAGCCTGTCTGGGCCCAGGGTAGAATAGGCCCAGAGCATGGCTTTGCTAATCGTAAAAGGCGATTCAAGAGAAAATGTCCCATCTCGCAAACATCAGCTAGTATGAAGGGTAGTATTTTACTCCTCGAAACTAGAGGCGACCTCTGGCAATCGTCGTCGGGGACACCTCCCCCTTCCCTTGACGACCCCTCGACGACGATGACAGTGACACAACGAACCATGACAAAGACGATGACGACTGCGACGTGAGAACCCCCTTTACTCCCCTATAACCCGTGGCTGGTTCTGACCAGCATAGACCCCACCTCCTACCCCCTAAATTAGAGTGGTGAATTATGACCTAACGGTTGACGCGTCCTTAATCCAAATAAACAAAAATTCGTGCAAAGTAATCTATTAAACAAATTTTAAATCACATCGTACACATTTATTTAATGTATTTATTTTATATATATATTATTTATGTATTTGAAATAAAAATATTAATAACAGTGGAAAGTCCAATGATTTTTACTTACAACGTTACTACCTGTTTTATAGTTTCATTTTTAATAGTATTTATTTCCATTCCGATAAATAACTTTTGTTTTTCTATTACTATCACCACATTCTTTTTTTCTTTTATATATTCACTTAGAAAACCACCTCTTCATCAACCACTATTAACTCAGCTCATCAACTTTCATTTTCACAGGCGGCGCAATAAGACCTAACCGGTTGAAGCGCCCTATAGTTCCTCATGTTGCTGCCCGTGTGAAGTGTGATCTTATGAAGTGCACGCAGACGATAGCTGTAGCTCGTCCCACAAGATTGAAATGTCATGAGGCAAAGATCTTTGTCGGGCAGCAAAGCTCTTACTATTGTTTCTGGTTTAGTTTACATTACTGAGATTGCGACCTCTTTGCTATTGTCGTATTGTTTCGTTGCGACCCCTGGATGTTCGACGTATATTCTCGAGAGTGCTTATAGAGTTAACCTGCGTACATCAGCTTGTCCGGGCGCAGGTTGAATACGACTCATTTTAGATTCCATTCGTTAACATTATCATAGATTCGTGGTAGATTCGTTCACCCCCGTCTGGACCCGGGGTAGAATTGTCCCAGAGCATGGCTCTGCTACTCGTAATAGGCGAGGATAGAGGAAAAGACCATGTCGCAAACATTAGCTAGAAATGTAAGGAGTATTCCCTGAAACTAGAGGCGAGCTTTGACGGTCGTCGTCCCCATCCCCTCCCCTTCCCTTGAGGACCTTCCCGACGACGACCATTACAAATCATGAACGATGACAAATATAATGACGACTGCGACGTGAGAACTTCCCTTTCCTTCCATTTCCCGTGGCTGGTTCTGACCAGCTTGGGCCCTCTACCCATATCCCCTAGGCAAGAGTGGCGCTCTCTGATATTACGGTTGACGAGCCCTTAATCCAATGAAACTAAAAACTAAAATTGAACTAAAAGAATGTAAATTTAATTTTAAGCCTCTCATCAACTTGCAATATCACAGGCGGCGCAATATGACCTTACTGGTTGTAGTGCCCTAGTTTCTCACGTCGTCGTTTTAGTTTTCTTGGTTAGTGGTAATGGTTCTATGTGATAGGCGTGACTTACGTTTTAATGTGATGTGAGTGTTCCCTTGCATTCACATTTCAAACTGCAATATGCTTGTTCTTCTTTTAACATACTTTGCTATCAATTATGGTCAGTTCACTGGCCTATAGAACCATTTTATTGGCAAATTATACAAGGTTATTATCTTTATTTTCTTAAATTTGTATACGAAAATATGCATCTTTTAAATGCACTTAAACAAATTTTGTTAATCAAAAGATCTAAGTATTCAAAGTTCAGATCTTAATCTAAATAAATACTTTGCTTAAGTTCACTTCAAGCTATAAAACTCATGTATTCAAGTCATTATTTGGTACAAGACATCCAGTTCTATTTAGAAAAAAACTTATCTCTTTGGGTTATATAATATAGTTTTGATGGGTGGACACCTGGGCATAGAGGGAAATGAACACGCTGATCGGGCTGCTAAGGAAGCTTCCCAGCGTCGAGACGTTGATTTCAATCTAGTTCCCGTTCTATATGTCGAGAGTGGATTCAAACAGAATGTACCAAATATGATGCTTGCTCACGCAATTTGATCTCTCCCAATCATATGAAGAACTTCTATCATATGATAACGGCGTCAAACTTTCTAAATTTCTCATGCAAAGAAATCTATTTAACAAAATTTAATTCACATCAAACACATTTCTTTCTTTTCTTTATTTTCATTCACACATACATAGATTTTATTTTGCTAGTACTTTCATCATCATCATTTTATTTTGTTATTTATACACTAGGAAAACAATCAAATGATCAAACATACCTTTATTAACTCATCTCATCAACTTTCAAGTCATCATTTGGTACAAGACATTCAATTCTATTTAGAAAAACTAGATTCTAAGGGTTATATAATAGAGTTTTGGTGGTTACATAGACACGTGGGCATAGAGGGAAATGAACACGCTGATCAGGCTGCTAAGGAAGCTTCCCAGCGTCGCGACGTTGATTTCAATCTATAGTTCCCGTTCCAGATGTCAAGAGTGGATTCAAGCAACGATTTTTGGATTTGCGTCAAGCATCTTGGGATGTGTTGCAAAATAACAAATTGCGTAGTGTGATGCCGACACTTACTTATAAAATTCGTCCACCTACGTCTCGACTCTCACGTAGAGAAGAGGTAGTATTATACAGAATTCGAAAAGGCCACACACGTCTTACTCACGGATATCTGTTAACCAAAGAAAAGGTTATTCCCTTATGTGACACATGTGATATACCTTTAGCCGTACATCATATGCAAGCAGAATGTACCAAATATGATGCCTATGCGCACGTTATTTGATATCTCCCAATCATATGAAGAAATTCTATCATATGATAACGGCGACAAACTTTCTAAATTTGTCATCCAAATTAATCTATTTAACAAAGTCTAATTCACATAATACGCATTACTTTAATTTCTTTATTTTCATTCACATACATAACTTTTATTTTGCTATTACTTTCATCATAATTTTATTTTGTTATTTATACACTTAGAAAACAATATAATCATCAAACACACAATTAATCATCTCATCTACTTTCATTATCACTGGTGAAGAAATATGACCTAACCGGTTGAAGCGCCCTAGTTTCTCAGATCGTCATCTGAACTGAATGAATTAACAAGACAACGACGGTACAATGATCGATAAAAATATAAATTCAAAAACAGTACTCGTGTAATCACGGCCTTGTAGTTAATAACAGAACTTCATCACTCTAGGTAGAATATTGCGCAGTGTGCACTACAACTGGCGTAGGAATCTTGAAACATTACGTCAACAAGGCGGTGGCAAAGCATTGTTGCAGAATGATGCACCTTCTTCTGTTTGTTTACTAGAAGGTTTGAGAAAGACGCGTGTATGGACGAGATACTGTTTTGAATATCACAAAGTACAGTTTTAATATACATTGGAAGTATAGTATAAATTGTGTGGATCTCAAATCTTACTGCGATATTGGAGCAAAGAAAGGTTCGAGGGATACCATGTTAAAAGTTGTAGACATTCTACGTTCGGGAGCAATGTCTTGAGCATTGGTTATTTTTCATTTCTCAATCGCCATTCATGGTATTTGGTGTAGGGCCTAGAGCTGCTTATCTGTTATCTTAAATCCCTTGCATCCCCGTGGCTGGTTCTGTCCAGCACGGGTCTGTCCTCTTTAGGACGTGAGAACCCTCTTTCCTCCCCTTACCCGTGGCTGGTTCTGACCAGCATGGGCCCCTCCTTCCTATTTCCCCTAAGTTAGAGTGGTGCATTTTGACCTAATGGTTCACGCATTCTTAATCCAAATAAACGAAACAAATCTTTACACCCCCTACCTAAGAGTTGACGCGCCCTTAGTAAGAAACCAATAGAGTTTGGGCCCGGGGTAGAACTGGCCCAGAGCATGGCTCTGCTAATAGTAAAAGAGGATTCAAGAGAAAAAGTCCGCCTCGCAAACATCAGCAAGAAAGAGAGGATCTTACTCTCCGAAACTAGAGGCGAGCCCTGGCAATCGTCGTCGGGGACCTTGCCCCCTTCCCTTGACGAACCCCTGGCGACGATGACAATGACACATCGAACAATGACAAAGACGATGACGTCCGCGACGTGAGAAACCCCCCTTCCTCCCCTTACCCGTGGCTGGTTCTGACCAGCATGGACCCCTCCTCCCCCCCCCCTCCACCTTAGGTTAGAGTGGTGGATTATGACCTAACGGTTGACGCGTCCATACTCCAAATAAACCAAAACTAGGCACTTATCTGTTTTTTTAAACCGTTTTCATCCCCGTGACTGGTTCTGTCCAGGACGAACCCGTCCCCTTTACATCCCCTACCTAAGATTAGACGCGCCGTTAATCCAACAAATTTTATTTGAAACTGTAAACTTGATATCTTACGATATCACAGGCAGCGCAGCATGACTAAACCGGTTATTGTGCCCTAGCTTCTCACGTCGTCGTCCCCCCCCCCCCCAGTCTGGGCCCGGGGTAGAATTGGCCCAGAGCATGGCTCTGCTAATCGTAAAAGGCGATTCAAGAGAAAAAGTCCATCTCGCAAACATCAGCTAGAAAGAGGGCAGTATATAACTCCTCAAACTAGAGGCGAGTTATGGCAATCTTCGTCGGGGTTACCTCCCCCTTCCCTTGACGGCTTCCTCGACGACGATGACAATGACACAACGAATTATGACAAAGACGATGACGACCTTGCGTGAGAAACCCCCCTTCCTCCCCTTACCCGTGACTGGTTCTGACCGGCATGGGCTCCTCCTCCCCATATCCCCTAGGCTGGAGTGGTGCATTATGACCTAACGGTTGACGCGTCCTTAATCCAAATAAGCAAAGAAAACCACACTACCACCACCACCATCATTATATTTTATGTTCTAAACTCAAAAAACAATATAATCATCAAACACACCATAAACTCATTTCATTAACTTATAGTATCACAGGTGGCGCATTATGATCTAACTGGTTGTTATTTGGCCCAGAGCATGGCTCTGCTAATCGTAAAAGACGATTCAAGAGATAAAGTCCACCTCGCAAACATCAGCTAGTGAGAATCTAGAGAATCCCGAATCTAGAACCGTGCTCTGACAATCGTCAGCATGGGCCCCTCCTCCCAATATCCCCTCGTCTAGACTAATGCATTATTACCTAACGGTTGACGCGTCCTTAATCTAAATAAACCAAAAAAACCATTCTATTAAGGTTCAATATCACAGGCGGCACAAAATGATGACACCGGATGAAATGCCCTAGTTTCTCACGTCGTTGTTCCATCTTGGCCGTGGCGTGGCGCATAACAACCTAACGGTTGACGCACCCTTATAAAACTCGAGGCGAGCTCTGGCAGTTGTCGCTGGGGACAACTCCCCGCCCCTTACCCGTGGCTGGTTCTAGCTAGCATGGACCCCTCCTTCCTATATCCCCTAGGCTAGAGTGGAGCATTATGACCATACGGTTGACGCGCCATTAACATAATGAATCAAAATCAGAATTCGGGATATTTAATTTAATACTAAGAATATAACCATTTAACAGACAACAAGTTACAAAATCATTTTATTAACTTACAACATCACAGGCGACGCAATATGACCTAACCCGTTGAAGCGCCCTAGTTTCTCACGTCGTCGTAGCATTGCCGCCTAATGATTGACGCGCTCTTAATCCAAATAAACGAAAATCAAACCAAATCTTATTCAAAATGTAGAGTCGTTCCCTAGAGTCTATCATGCTTATTCGAAGAGAGAAAGAAAAAAAGCAGCCCCCTCTTTGTGTAAACTTACTCTACTTTATATTTATACCGGCTATATATTAGTCACAACGCTTATACGGTTCATGCTTCACAGGGGGCCTAGCTCCAGTTGTCTCGTGCCATGAGAACGGTCCTTGTCATAATCATACTAATCCATCATTTATTTTTGATCAGTTGAAAAGAAGTGAGTTAAATTGTGAAGTTTAGTGAGAGAAGCAGAATAAGTGAGTCTTAACTTATTGGTTCCGGGCAATGAACTACCGTTGTTGGCAATCTATCACAATTTTTATGTTGTTTAGTGACAAACGCAAGAGTACTGATATATTAGATAAGGTTGACTACGACCAGAAGATTTCGGTTTAAAACTTCGTCTGGGCCCGGGGTAGAGTTGCCCAGAGCATGGCTCTGCAAATCGTAAAAGGCGATTTAAGAGAAAATGTCCACCTCGCAAACATCAGCTAGTAAGAGCGGAGTATCTTACTCCCCGAAACTATACGCGAGCTCTGGCAATCGTCGTCGGAGACCTTGCCTCCTTCCCTTGACGACACCCCGGCGACGATGACAATGACACAACGAACGATGACAAAGACGATGACGACCGCGACGTGAGAACCCCCCTTCCTCCCCTTACCCGTGGCTGGTTCTGACCAGCATGGGCCCCCCTCCCCATATCCCCTATAGGCTAGAGTGGTGCATTATGACCTAACGGTTGACGCGTCCTTAATCCAAATAATTTTTTAAAAAAATCAGACATACTTAGCTTGCCCCAGTATGTCAAACTTGACAGGGACCTAACCACGAAAATTAAAAACCAAATTTATAAGGTGATTTAAAAAACAGAGCAACACTATATCACTCAGTCTTTTTGTATACTAACCTCACACCCCACCACAGCAAGCCCCCACACGTGTACGGTCAGCTCAAGGAACTCTCCATCGGACCACTTATCCAAATTGCTGTTGGATATTTTAAAACCGGTTGGCACAAGATCACTTAGCACGCTACAAAACTCACAAGATTTCTTGCAGTCGGCTGAACAACTTGATCTGAAACCTGACGACATTCTGGTGAGCTTTGACGTCATACATCTGTTTCCCAACATTCCGGTCAATGATGCTCTGACCTGTGTCAAGAAACGTTTGGCCGCGAACACACACTTGGGAGTAGAACAACGCGACATGTTGAAAACATTATGGACTTGTTGAGTGTTTGTGTCAAATCCAGCTATTTTCGGTTCGGTGGGCCATCAAATTCCAACTCGCAACCTTCTCGTGGTTTGGCCCGTGATTAGGGGAGTTTTACTCCCTGAAACTACTGGCGAGCTCTGGATCGTCGTCGGGGAACTTTCCCCTTCCCTTTGACTACCTCCCCGCCGGCGACGACAATGACAACACGGACGGATGATGACACAGACGGAGACGACCACGACGTGGGGGAACCCTTGCCCTCCCCATACGCTTGTGGCTGGTTCTGACCAGCACAGGCCTGTCCACCCCTTTGTCCACTTGCGTCATCCCTTACGTCCCTCCCTTTGTCTCGATTAGCCAAGTTGCATAAATATGAGACGTTAAAGTCGATCCGTTGAAACTTGCTCGTAGTGAAATTTGGCTGAAATTCATAATATATACTCTTAATAGTGTGCTTTTTAATAATACAACAAGCAAAATGGGTGTTACCAGTTTACTTTTGGAGATTTTTCAAAATGAAAATCAAGTAAATCCCTATCCTTGAACATTGCAAGCGAGCAAAACCCTACACTTTCCGACCAAAAAGGCACTACAGTACACGAACCGCAAGTGAAATATGACTAAATTATGTATCAATTTGCAGGTAATTAAACACTGAAAAAAATAGTATTTGCAAAATACATGTTACCATACTGGATTGTGTTATTTTTACGTCCAAAGTCCATATATAATTGTAACAACCAGGAGCAACAGTGAAGGCTTGGCAACGCTGCGTGACGCCTCTTCGAAACCGCTCTCGATTGACCAATGATAGTGAACTCCGTTGTAAAGTAGTATAGGGAGCGAAAATTTAAAAATTGGGTTTGGCTGCCTCTCCGTATTACAACACGTAGTTCGAATGTATTAACGTTAAAAAAAATTCGTAAAAACTGTTTTACAAATAAAACTAAGATAACATATACACACAGAATAACGAGCAAGTTTATAAGTAATTATTATTGAGAACCTATCACAAATTCATTACAATTTTTAGTATTTTTATTTTAATTGGGGCAATTATTCCCATATTGAAAGACTTCTGTTCTACATATGGCAATTTATTATGTATGTCATGTAGGGCCTATGTTAGATATTTGCATAGATTTCATATTTAAAAAAACTAAATATTGGGCGCAGTGCACAGGCTGAAGCCGGTAAAAGTAAATACTCTGACTACACTATACACCCAAAACTAGACCTATAGCCAAACGTTGAGTGAAGAATGTCTTTGTGTTCCAGTAATTTTAAATAAAAAGTTATAAAAATCGTAACCCGTTATCGATAAGAAGTAAACAATAATGATGGGATCCATAAAAAAAGGTAAAAATTTTTTCACAGCCGGGACTCGAACCGGCGACCTTTCGCTTACAAAACGAGCGCGCTAACCGTTGGACCAACTGCGACCCCAGAGCGTAGATGGTCCATAGCGATCCGTGCGCTTCCTTCAACCCAGCAGATATGCACGCCGACTCAAAGCGAGCGTAAAAGTTTTGTGATGGCAATTAGGACACTTTTAATACTTTTAAAGTCTACTGACAATATTTCTTGGTTGTAATTGACGTCTGTACATAGCATATGTACGCAATTACTGTTTACTTTGGTATGAAACACTTTCGAGGTGGCAGTTCTCTCGACGTATCCACACTCGATTCGAATGAGAAGGCTGCCCGTGCCATGTTGCCAAGCCAAATACCAGGTTGGCCAAACTCTCAAGAAGAAATTTCCAACTATTACATATCGTATATTTATTGTTTATAATTACATGAAAGCCAATCATATTGAATGATTAATGTTTAACCAACTTCGTATTATTTCGTCTATTGGCCCATTAGCCTAATTTAGTGATTAACGTGTTATTTTGATGGGACGTTTCGATTTCCGAGGTTGGCAAATACTGAACTAGTCAGCTAGCAACTGTACCAATAAGAGATGAAAATAAATATGTTTTCCTAAAATGTAACAATTAAAAATAATTTAATACTTACAGTAGTAAAATAAACTACAGTTGTAAGATTATCTGATATAAAAAATACTAACTAGGCCCTATTTTATAAGCTGTTACTGAATAATAATATTATACTCTTGAGTCCGCTGGTACACTCGCTGGAGCCACTTTAAGCAATATCCAATCAATCGACGTGGGGGAACCCCTGCCCTCCTCATACGCTTGTGGCTGGTTCTGACCAGCACAGGCCTGTCCACCCCTTGTCCCCCCGCGTCATCCCTTACGTCCCTCCCTTCGTCTCGATTAGCCAAGCTGCATAAATATGAGACGTTAAGCAATATCCAATCCAATCGGTTCGGTGACACTTACTACATGCAAACAGAGGGATTGCGATCCAGCTTGTCTCCTATCCTAGCTAATATCTACCTCGAAGAATTTGAAGCCACTGCTCTGGCGACAGCCCCCTTCCACGTGGAACATCTGCGTCGATATGTTGACGATATTTCTAAGTTTGATCGCACGGTTGTGACAATATTGACACATATTTAAACCACCTGAATCAACTATCTGCGTCCATCAAGTTCACTGTAGAAGTAAAGAAGGACGGGGCCTTGCCCTTCTTAGACGTCAATTTAGGGAGATCTAACGACGGAAATCTAGTGACTACTGTTTTCCGGAAGAAAACGCACACTGACCAGTACCTGAACTTTACCTCAAACCACCCTTCTAGTGTTAAACGCGGAATAATTAAATGTCTAGTCGCTAGAGCGTCGGTCACTTGCTCTACCCCTGCATCACTCACGGACGAAAACCATCATCTTTTAAAGGCATTTCAGGCCAATGACTACTCTAAACATTTTATTCTTGAAACTTTGAACAGTGTTCCAACAAGACGACCGAGAATGAGAATCCGCCTGCTACTTTCTCCATAGAATATTTACCAGGGGTGTCCGTAAAACTTCGCCGTATTGCTAGCAAATTCAATCTCATGACTCATTTAGATCATCTTTAACCCTGAGGAGCCTCCTCATGGTAACTAAACCACATGATCCAGTTCAAAGTAGCAAGCACGTTTCCCTTGACCATTCCCCTTTACCTTGACGACCCCTCGACGACGGTGACGACAATGACACCACGAACGATGACGAAGACAACGACGACCGCGACGTGCGACGTTTTCGCGACGTTTCCCTAGTGTAGTTATCTATCGCATGAGAGTATTTCGTGTAATGATTTACCTAAAGAAAGATTCCAGTATCAGCCAGTACACGTAAGCAATGAGCAATGTCCTGCCAATGTGTTTTCTATATGTATCTTAACATTGTGCCCTCCATCCAAATACACTTTTAAAAAATTTAAAAAAATTATATTTTACTCCACAAAGATTTTTTCTTTTGTTATCACTATCATCATCAATCATCTTCTTATCTTTTATAATCTTAGAAAACAATAATATAATCATCAAACACACCACAAACTCATTTAATTAACTTTCAATATCACAGGCAGCGCAATATTACCTAGCGGGTTGAAGTGCCCTAGTTTCTCACGATGTCCTTGGTACTTGACCTTCCCGATGTATAAGAATGCGTTGTGTTATTACACACCCAGAATCTGTGTGAATCCTGACAATCAGCGACAGCATCACCCTCTTCTCAGATAACTATAATATATATATATTTACTCCATCTGGGACCTAGCTAACCTTGACCCAGAGCATGGCTCTGCTAATCGTAACATGCGAGGAAAGAGATAAAGTCCATCCCGCGAACATCAGCTAGTAAGAGGGGAGTTACCTTCCCATTCCCTGAAACTAGAGGCGAGCTGTGGCAATCATCTTCGGGGCCCCTCCCCATATCTCCTAGGCTAGAGTGGCGCATTATACGACCTAACGGTTGATTGACGCGTCCTTAATCCAAATAAACTAAAGAATAATTCAAAATAACATTTTAACTAAGCATCATATTTTTTTAACTAAAAAAACAAACAATTTTACATTATCAATACTTGTATGTTGGGCCTGGAGTAGAATGTGGATATTTTACTCCCGAATACTAGAGCCGAGGTCTTGCTGGCGACGTGAGAAACTATCCCCTTTCCTCCCCCTGCCCGTGGGTAGTTCTGACCAGTTTATAGGTACTTCCTGCATACACCCTCTAGGCTTGAGACGCCACGAAACTAGAGGCAAGCTCTGGCAGTCTTTGTCAAGACCAGTTTTAGTGCCTCTAAAAGAATAAACAATAACACTGAACAAAACCCTTTTCTTTATAACTTAATTTTTATGAAATGATCTGTATTAATTTTTTAATTGTAAACATTTTTTTCTCTTTATCGAAAAAATTTAAAAAAAAAACTAAAAACAATCATACAACAAATTTAAAAAACCACATACCACTAGCCCTCCCCCGACCCGACCCGGCCAAGCTCCCGCCTGGCCCATTACCCCGCCACCTACCACCATGCCCTTCCCTGCTTGTGGCTGGTTCTGACCACACAGGTCTGTCCACCCGCGTTCCCCGCGTCGCCCCTTATGTTCCACCCTTTTGAAAAAATATATTGGTTATTAATTATCTAATAAACTATATTATCGCAGGAGGCGTAATATGACCTAACATTTGACGCGCCCTTTAACCTAACAATCTTCAAACTTATTTTATATCTGTGGACTTGACCCATGAGTTGAAGGATATAGAAGTGTCCCAGAGCATGGCTCTGCTAATCGTACAAGGCGATACGAGAGAAAAAGTCCACCTCGCAAACATCAGCTAGTTAGAGGGAAGTATATTACTCCCCAAAACTAGAGGCGAGCTCTGGCTGTCGTCATCGGCGACATCTCCATCTTTCCTTGACGACGACTCCGGCGACGATGACAATGACACAACGAACGATGACCAAGACGATGACGACCGCGACGTGAGAAACCCCCCTTCCTTCCCTGACCGGTGGCTGGTTCTGACCATCATGGGCCCCTCCTCTCCATATCATCTAGACTAGAGTGGTGCATTTTGACCTAATGGTTGACGCGTCTTCAATCCAAATAAACAAAAAATCACTATTTGTGAATAAACATTTACAAATTAATCCCGGGATAGATTTAACTCTGAGCATAGATCTTCTAATAAATTCTCTATTTTTCTATTCAAGGCGAGAAAAGAGATCAATTCCTTCTCGCAAACATCATCTATTATGTATGGGAGTAAAATACTCACCAAAACTAGAGGCGAGCTCTGGCCGTTGACGTTAGCAACGGGGAGATCCTTCACCACTTTGCCCGAGGCTGGTGCTGACCAGGATGAGACTTAATTAGAGTGGCACATTGAGACTTAACTGTTGACGCGCCCTTACTCTAAATAACCAATATACACACATTCTTGTGTTGTGTAAGTTTTAAATGAATTACATTGTGTATACATGCTACAAATAGACTGGACCGGCGCCTCCACCAAAGTTCAAATTATTTTTTATTGATCCAGAATTCGAATAGGAAACACACGTCTCACTCACGGATATCTCACGATGACAATGACGATGACGAACGCGACGTGAGAAACCCCCCTACCTCCCCTTGCCCGTGGCTGGTTCTGACCAGCATGGTCCTGTCCTCCGAACATCCCCTAGGCTGGAGTAGGACCTACCAATTTTCTCTAAAGTGCTAGAAAAAGTAATGCATAAGAGGCTGTATAGTTTTCTAAACACAAATAAAATAATTAACCCCAATCAAAATGGTTTCATGAAAGGCAGATCTACACTCACAGCAGCTTTTTCTTTGACAGAGGAAATTTTAAAATCTCTGGATAAAGGCGAGAAAGTCCTCGGGCTTTTCTTTGACCTTTCGAAAGCTTTTGATACTATCAATCATGTGACACTTCTTCTAAAAATGGACTTTTATGGTATACGTGGTGTTACACAGAAATGGTTTCAGTCTTATTTGGCTGACAGACAACAGTGTGTAGATATTAGCTACTATAATAAGGTGGCGAATGTGGAAGAAACAGTGAGGTCAGATTGGTGCACAATAAAGACAGGAGTTCCTCAGGGGTCCATTTTAGGACCAATCATGTTTAATTTGCATACAAACGATTTACCATTAAATGTGCCTTCGGGGCTTTTAGTCCAATTCGCGGATGACAGTAGTCGTGTCTTAGCTCATGCAGAGAGGGAAGTACTGGAACGATCAGCCAACAGTTCTACTAAAGAAAATGACGAGTGGTTTAAAGTTAATGATCTTTCTCTCAATAACGCGAAAACGGTACTGGTTAACTTTCATACGAACAAAAGCGAATTTTTAGTAGATATTAACATTTTTAATGACGGAACGGACGCCTCGGACAAAATTCCAGTATCAAAAGATGCAAATTTTCTAGGATTGCTTTTAGATAGTAACATAAGCTGGAAATTGCATATTAAAAACTTACACCTAAACTAGCAACTGCATGTTTTATACTTAAGAAACTCAACCCAATGGGAAACGACACCTCTTTAAGATCGATGTATTTTTCATACTTTCACGCAGTAATGACTTACGGAATTGCTCTTTGGGGGAATTCAACTGACAGCAACAAAATATTTATTTTACAGAAGAAAGCCATAAGATCAATAACTAAGTCTGGCTACCGGACTAGCTGCAGACCTCTGTTCAAACGACTATGCATTTTACCCATGCCCTGTGTATACATTTATGAAGTAGTAATTTTTGTTCACAAAAATCTTCACCTATTTTCTAGTAATTCAGCTTTTCATAATTTAAATACTAGGAATAAGGATAAACTAAGGGCACCAAAGTGTAAGCTATGAATGAGACAAAAAGGGCTTGCAGTGGCGGGCACAAACCTTTACAATTCTGTACCGTTACAAATCAGGAATATCAAAGATTGTACTCTTTTTAAGAAAGAACTCAAAGCCATGCTTTTAGATAAATGTTATTATTCTGTAGAGCAATTTAGATCGACTCTCCCAAAGCACGCAGTTTTATAAAGGTTTTTTGCCGATTCTGCATGCATCTCTTAGTTATTTATTAATTTTTAATTATAATTTTAGTGTTTTGAAAACTTTTTATAAATTAATGACAACTCAAATGTTCAGTATTTTATATATTTTAAATATTAATGTATATGAACTAAACGAGGCTTAATAAATACAATACAATACAATACACAGTGATATTTTCCTGTTCTATTAAAGACCTCCGGACGACGACGACAATGTCAACACGAACTATGACAATTAGACAATGAAACATTGGCTCTTTGGCCTTGTGTTTAGAGCTCTGTTTCCAATGAAGACGGTCCAGGGTTCAATTCCTGCTCCAGCCAGCAACGACACCTTCTTCGTCATTTTACATCTTAATTTATTAAGTTTCCTTTATAAACTGTGCAATCATTAAAAACTCTCAAACAAACAATAAATTAAATAAATTTACTTACAATATCAAAGGCGGTGCAATATATAAATAGCGAGCTGGTGTCTGACGTAGTAATCTTGCTTTTACTACACCCAGGCAATCGTAAGAGGCGATTTAAGAGACGAGGAGTCCATCTCGCAATCATAAGTTATAGGGCGTAGGGGAGTATGTAACTCCCCGCCACAAGAGGCGAGCTCTGGCCGGCCTTGTGACAAACATCCCCCATGATAACGGCTGGATCTGCCGAGCACGGTTGTATCTTTGTTACATCCCCCAGGCTAGAGTGGAGCATTATGAAGAACAGTTGACGCGCCCTTATACTAGATAAACGCACGAAAATTTGTATAACCACAAAACACTTTTATTTATTACTTTATTTGCAATAATTTATTATGTACTCACGATAATATTCTTGACAATATCAAAGTAAACTCATGTTACTAAACAATGTCTCCTGCGAATTATCTTGTTAATAAGTTAAAGTATATCAGGCGTCGCACAATAACTATTCGGTTGAAGCGCCCTAGATCCTCGTGTCATCGTCACATTCAACATTAGGGCTGTTAACTATATCGGACTTAGGTCTGTTTTATTTATTGTTGGATTTTCGTTTACTATATCAAGAAACAATTGCCATGAACATCAAAGGTTTACTTTGGTTTTCACAGATGGCTCCATGATTGATTTCAAGTTTAGAAGTACTTTTTTAGAAGAATAGCTTACGATTTACACGCCCATATTAGCAAACACTTTTAACTTAAAATAACTGACCATTATTTAATGTCTCAGTCCCATGTCTGGGCCCGGAATAGAATTGGCCCAGAGCATGGCTCAGCTAAGCGGAAGAGGCGACTAAAGAGACCAATTCAATCGTGTACATGGCGAATATAAAGAACCATAATAATATGGACGTAGTTACAGGGTGAATTGTTAAATACAATAATTATCGTACTTAATAGTAATACAAAAATAAATGATTAATTAACCTACGATAACGAAGTACGTTGTACAATTAAATAACGATTTCATTTGAAATTACTCTTGAAAACATTAACCTTTAATGATTCAATGCGAACATTATCTAATCTAACCAATCAAACAAATCAAACTAAGCAATATCTCCGAACCCGCCCTGGTCTACACCGGAGCCGATTATTATATTTGACCTTTGTCGTTTTGATAAAAACTCTACTTGCGTTTGTGTATTCAAAATTAACTTTAGAAAGATTTGCCATGAACATCAAAGGTTTTCTTTAGTATTCACAGATAACTCCAAAATTATCAAAAAGTTTGGAAGTGCTTTTTATTCGGGCTATCAGCGACGTGTGTACAATTTTCACTGCAGAATTATTCGCCATCTGCGAAGCTCTTAAATACATTCTACATTGTCGTTTTGGAGAATACATTTTGTGTTCATATAGCTTGAGCTACTTCAAGCTAAAACACTCATGTATTCAAGTCATCATTAATTTTGGTATAGGACATCTAATTCTATTAAGAAAACTAAACTCTAAGAGTTCAACTAGGAAGCTTAGCTAACGCTTCTTTAGTCGCGCTGATGGATGAGCTTTATTGTAAGTTTTTAGTTTGCGTGGGATCTCTTTTTTTGCCAGTGTTTTTTGAACGCATTGAAGGTGATTGTTGACAAGTTTCTATTGTTACAATTGTTAAAATCCTCATATTAAAATCTTTATTCTATGGATTCTGGCTAACTTTTTCAACTTTTTCTTTCACAAGGTACCACATCACCAAAACCTTAATATCCATGTAAAATATGATTGTTGTAGCCCCATCCGTTTGGTCAGAATCGGTCCAAATGTCACGAAAATATCGCACTTAAAATATAAAAAAATCGTAAAAGTACGAAATTTATGAGAGATATTTCTTCGATTGTTCCCAAAATCGTGGCAGGTCTAAGTTCAGAGATTTCGAAGGTGCCCTCCAATTTTCATCTAATTCGCATATGCCGTTTGCCCGGTAGCGTGCGAACAAGACAGAAAAAAAAGCAGCTAAACTTTTTGAGGGCTCAGTGAAATTGAGGTCTTCTCTTCGCTCATCAAATTAACAACAATAGAAAGAATAGATATAGACAAGCTATCGTTTATAGATGGGGCTCATTTTACACAGTAACATGTAATTAAGACCCCGTCTGGGCCCGGGGTAGAAACTTGACCCAGAGCGTGTGGCTCTGCTGGTCGCAACAAGCGAGAAAACAGGGAAGTCCACTTCGCAACTATCAGCTGGTAAATAGGGAAGTAGCCTATATTACTTCCAAACATAGAGGCGACCTCTGGCGGTCGTCGTCGGGGACCTTGGCTGCCTCCCCGACAATTATGACGACGGCAATGATGACACGTACGATGGCAAATACGATGACGACCACTACTTGACACCCCCCCCCCCAACCTACGGCTGGTTCTGACCAGCATGAGATCTACCTCCAAACATCTCCTAGAACTTGATGCACTGCATTGCAAGCAATTTAATCTCTCCCAATCAACAGCTACAATATTCCTAAATATCTTGCTCCAAGTACTTTTGTTAAACCGAAATTAATTTTTAAACACATTTCATTTTTCAACAGAATACAAAAAAAAATTCTAGCATTATCATCTCTGTCTGTGTCGTGTTTTCCTTTATTTACTTAGAAAACAATATAATCATCAAACACAAAGAAAACTCATATTATTCACCTACAATGTCATAGGCGTTGCAATATGACCTACCCGGTTGAAGCGCCCTAGTTTATCACGTCGTCGTTTTACATGGCTCTGCTAATCGTACAATGCGATTCAAGAGAAAAGTCCACCTCGCAAACATCAGCTCGTAAGAGGGGAGTATATTACTCCTCGAAGCTAGAAGGGAGCTCTAGCAAGAGAGGTATTATATTACTCCCCAAATCAAGAGGCAAGCTCTGGCGGTCGTCGTCGGGAAACATTCCCCTTCCCTTTGACTACCTCCCCGACGACGACAATGACAACACGGACAATGACAGTCGAAGACGAACAGGACGTGGTGGAACAACCAACCCATACCTCCCTTTCCCGCTGTCCTTTGCCTGAGCCTGGCCTGATTTTTGTCACAGGCCACAGGCCCCCCGACCCGACCCCGGCCAAGCTCCCGCACCGGCCCCTTGCCCCCGGCCACCTCTCCCATGCCCACCCTTGCTTGTGGCTGGTTCTGACTAGCACATACCTGTCCACCCCGCGTCTCCACACGTCACCCCTTACGTTCCACCCCTTTGGAAAATATATGGTTATAAACTAACTTATAAACAACTACATCATAATAGGAGGCGCAATATGAACCAACGGTTGACGCGCCTTTAAACCTAATAAACAAACAAAAAGCAATTTAGTCTCTCCCAATCAACAGCTAATGTATGCCTAAATATCTCGCTCCAAGAAACCTACTATTGTTCATCTTAATTAAATTTTTTAACACATGTCATTTTTCAACAGAATATTATTTTCTTCTTTTGCTAGCACTTTCATCTCTATCTGTTTCTTTCCTTTTATTTACTAAGTAAACAATATAATCATAAAACGCAAAGAAAATTCATGTTATTCGTGACCTACCCGGTTAAAGCGCCCTAGTTTATCACGTCGTCGTCGTAGTACATAATAGAATATTTCACTCTCTGAAACAGGAGGCGAGCTACCCCATGACATCCCCTTTGCCTGTGGCTGGTTCTGACCAGCACAAGCCTGTCCACCCCACGTCGCCCCAAACGTTCCATCCCTTTAGAAAAATATATGTTTTTATTATCTAACTAATAAACTACATTATCGCAGAGGCGCAATATGACCTAACGGTTGACGCGCTTTTAAACCTAATACTCTTCAAACTTCAGTAATAAGCAAGACATGAAGGTCACACAAAATGCTCGAGACTTTATCCGGGAGTTTGTCAGAACAAAAACTGCCACCAGCGATCCTAACGAATAGTTTAGTGTTGTCAATATGATGAACGCTAGGTAATAAGTTATCTTATTTTTCTTGTTTTTGGTTATTCCCTTCTGAAGTATTACCCGATATTGAGGTAGAACAAGTTGTCCCCCCCACTCCCCCCATTGCATTTAAAGTAGGCCTAACAAGTAATGTACATTACATATCTTGTACAGTACATTGTGCAAGTTTGTCCACAAAAATATTTCGTTGATGGAAACTTATTTCTAGATATATACTCAAATTAATTCTGGGGGGCGAGGAAGGAGGGGGGGGGGGTGATATCTTGAAGAAAAACATTAGTGCATCGTTTGTTTGTGAACACCAACATTTATAGTGCAACAAGTATTTCCAAAGATATACTTAAATTACTTTGGAGAATTGGAAGGGGGGGAGGTGCTTCTGCTTAATTGACGAAACCCTCATAAATCTTGAGTATAAGTCCATTTCAATCATAAAAGTTAGTGTAACATCAGTGAATTAATGTTTTGCATACAATAGTTTCTTTATAGTGCATTCTTATTCCAATTGGAATTGGTCCAGAGCATGGCTCTGCTAATCGTACAAGGCGATTCAAGAGAAAAAGTCCTCCTCGCAAACACCAGCTTGTATACGAGGTCACCCCACAAAACTAGAGGCGAGCTCTGGCAATCGTCGTCGGGGACACTTCCCCCTTCCTATGACGACATCCCCGACGACGATGACAAAGACGATGACAACTGCGACGTGAGAAACCCCCCTTCCTCCCTTTGCCCATGGTTGGTTCTGATCTGCATGAGCCCCTGCTCCCCATATCCCCTATGCCAGAGTGGCGCATTATGACCTAACGGTTGAAGCGCCCGTAATCCAAATAAATTTTTTAAAAAAACGGCTCATCGTACAAGACAATTTAAAAAAATAGGGGAGTATATTACTCCCCGAAAATAGAGGCGAGCTCTGGCAATCGTCGTCGGGGACACCTCCCCCTTCCCTTCACGACCTCCCCAACGACGATTACTATGAAACAACGATAGATGACAAAGACGATGACGACCGCAACGTGTTAAACCCCCCTTCCTCCCCTTACCCGTGGCTGGTTCTGATCAGCATAGGCCCCTCCACCCAATATCCGCAGGCTAGAGTGGTGCATTATGACCTAATGGTTGACGCGCCCTGAATCCAGATAAACAAAATACAATCATCATCATCATTTTATTTTCTTATATATTCACACACTTATCATTAAACACACCATTAACTCATCTCATCAACTTTCAATATCACAGGCGGCGCAATTTGACCTAACTGGTTGGAGCGCCCTAGTTTCTCACGTCGTCGTAGTGGATCTCTTAAGATGTGACTCTAAGATTGGAATGTCTTGATGTGAAGAGAGGCGCTTTATAACCTGACGGTTGACGAACCCTTAATTTAAAAACTTGATTTAACCCCAAACAATTGTTCATTATTTAAAGTCTTAATCCCAGGGCCGGATTAAGACATTTGGCGCCCACAGGCTTAAGACAAAAATACGCCCCCCCCCCCCCCCCCACCTCTTTTCAACATGCTGAAAAACATAATATGCATGCATTTTAGCTTAAAAATAAAAAGTAGGTACGTAACTATACTCAAACCGTGTCTTACTTGGCCCAGTACCTGAGCGAGACCCTTTCATTTCCTAGGGATTATCCATTGACCGCAAGCCGGAGCGGATGTAATTGAAAGAAGGGTCGCTCAGGTACTGGGCCAAGTAAGACACGGTTTATAGTAACTAGCATTTCAACTCGATCACCATCATTATATAATTTCCCTGGCCCTATAGCCTCGTCCGTTGTAGTCGCGCAAATCAGGCATTGGCAAGAGTTTTTTTTTTACTTTTCCTTGGCAAAGGTGTCGTGTCAATGATGTGATCGTAATTTAAACTTAAAAATTTGTTAGTGGCGCCGGAAGTGCATTTTAGTAGGGGGGACGGGGGGGCAATAAAACACTTTTTGGATGAGCGTAGCGAAGATTCCGTTCTACAACACTGGAGAAAAAAAACGGAATTTTTTTTTTCTTTCTTTTTTTCTGTTTGTATTTTTGTGTGTGTGTTAACACGATTCCGGCTAAACCGATACTCCACTTGCGATGACATTTTCTGCAGGTCTTCGAAATCTTTGAACTTAGAACTGCTACGTTTTTGAGCGCAATCAAATAATTATTTCTCATGAAAATCGCAATTTTACGTTTTTGTTTCGTTTTTAAGAAATTACGCTCATCCAACAACGCGCCTGAAAAAGCGTTTGCGAAATTGCCATGAAACAATGGTTTCGAAAAAAGTATGGATCCTGGTACAATGGGGGCTCCGGCGGGGATGCCTCCCAGCTAGTGCGGGTCTGGGGCGCATAGGCATAGAAAATTTTGATTTTTGACATTGCAAATGGGGGCATTTTACCGCATTTTACTAGATTTAGCTTGATTTGATCGATAATTTTTTAAGTTATTAGTTGTAGTTTGTAAGGAGTTAGATGCCTTGTCCACGGAGCCGAGTAGGGGGCGCTTTGGCGCCCCCAAAATGCCGGCGCCCCAGGCTCCAGCCTACTTAGCCTATGCCCTAATACGGCCCTGCTTAATCCCTCGTCTGGGCCCGGGGTAGGATTGGCCCAGAGCATGGCTCTGCTTAGCTTACAACTACAAGGCTATTCCAGAAAATGTCCACCTCGCAAACATCGGCTGGTAAGAGCGGAGTATATAACTCCTCGAAATTAGTAGTTAACTCTAGTAAGAAGGGTAGTATATTTATGCCAGAATCTTCCAATTCCCCCCCTTACTGTGGCTGGTTCTGATTGGCATGGACCCCTCATCCCCATATCCCCTAGACTAGAGTGGTGTATATGACCTAACGGTTGATGCGTCCTTAATTTTAAACATAAACAATACATACATACGTACGTAATATAAACAAGAAAATATATTAGGCATCGCGATATGACCTACCCGGTTGAGGCGCCCCAGTTTTTCACGTTGTATTTACTGCTACTTATTTAAGGTTAGTTGCTTATTGTAATTGGCGAGGAAAGAGGAAAAGACCAACTTGCAGTCATCATCTATTACGTAAGGGAGCGTATTACTTGTCAAAACTATACGAACTCTGGCGGTCGTCGTCAGGGACCACTCTTCTTGCCCTTGACGACCTCCCCGACGATGACGACCGCGACTTGAGTAACCTCCCGTCTATTCCCCCTACCCGAGGCTGATTCTGACTAGCATGGTCCCTTCTCCCCCTATCCCCTAGGTTAGAGTGGCGCATTATGAACTAACGGTTGACGCGCCCTTAATTAAAATTAACCATAAAAGGCGAGGAAAGAGAAAAAGTCCATCTAGCAAACATCAGATTGTATGTAGGGGAGTATATCACTCCCCAAAACTAGAGGCGATCTCTGGCAATCGCTGTCGGGACCTTGTCGTGACCAGTTTTTAGTAATAAGAATGAGAACGAGTGTGGTTATTTCGTTACTTGGTTTCATTCTCGTTCTCAGTCTCGATCTGGACACTTCGGACATTGCCTCTGACGTCACTGATGATTGATGACGTCAAATTGTGAAAGAGAATAAGAATAAGCCACGTTCTTCAAGCAATCGACGCGTCCTTAGCCTTCACCCCACTCTCTGAGGCTAGATATGTCCAGCACGGGCCAGTCCGTTCAACAAGTCCTAGATAACCCAGTGAAGCTACAGCCCAACTCATGTCAAGTATATTCCTTTATCTCAACTTGGGTTCTACGTTACGCCCCCCCCCCCCCTCCGCAGCCCTTTCCTCACCTTACACGTGACTAATTTTCAACAGCATGGACCCCTCCAACCCATATCCCCTACGCTAGAGTGACGCATTAGGACCTAACGGTTGACGTACCCTGAATTCAAATTCTATAAAAATTCAATGTCATGGTCCATGTGCTTTATAGTGATTTATAGTCCAGCATGAATCATGACTTATCTGTCTGGGCCCGGGAAAACCCCCCAATTTCCTCCCCCTACCAATGGCTGGTTTTGACCAGCATTGGACTCTCCTCCCTATATCCCCTACGCTGGAGTAGGCCTTAGTCCACATTAGCTAAACTAATTGGCCCCGAGCATGGCTCTGCTAATCGTGCAAGGTGATTTAAAAGAAAAAGTCCACCTTGCAAACATCAGCTAGTACGAAGGGTAGTATATTTCACCCCGAAACGAGAGGCGAGCTCTGGCAATCGTTAACGGGAACCATGCCCTCTTCCCTTGACGACCACACCACCGCCGACGACCATGACAACGCGAACGATGACAAATAATGATAACGACCGCGACGTGAGAACCCCCATTCCGCCCCTTACCCGTGGCTGGTTCAGACCAGCATAGGCCCCTTCTCCCCACCTCTACTCCTAGGTAAGAGTGGTGCATTATGACCTAACGGTAGACGCGCCTACCTTTCGACGATATCAGACGATGCAAAGTTGTTTTTATAAATAAATAAACAAAATAGCATAAACTCCATTAGTGCTTATCCTTATTGAGGTTAGAGTACCCTATCATTTGCCCTCATCACAAAATATAGTCCCACAAAAATAAAAATTTCCGTATCTGTTTCTAATGAGTGATATAGTAACTGTTAATGTTTTTGTGTGTTTTATCTGCTTGACATTGCAAGAGTGTGTCATTCATCATGTTTAATTCTGTTTTTCTTAAAATTTTGCGCCAAAATTTCTACACCTACACTCTACACGACCTCCTAGAGCTCGTGTAGGAATGCTGACTTCACACTAAGTCAAACCCATCGGCTACGCTTTACACTTCACTTAATACGAAAACGCTTTTTAGACTTTGTGAGCCTACACTATAGTGTTAAGTATAGGTTCGTGAAGTAAACCAAACAAACCTCATATCACCTAACCGGTTGAAGCGCCCAAGTTTCTCACGTTGTCGTTTTTGTTCAGTGGTGCATGACGCGAATTATTGTTCAATGTACATAGTAAAGTATCGGGTTTTATCTAAATATTTTAAAGTTTTCATATTCAATAAATGAGAACGCCGTCCTGGCATGTGTTTTGGTACAAGTTTAACTATAAACGCACATCTAGCCCCTGGCAGTTAACTGGGCGTTGAGAGATGCGAGTCGAGTAAATGAGATCTTTAGCTGTTCGGAGCAGCGTAAACGGTTCTAGTTTCAGAGTTAATTCGCACGAAATTAATATATATTAAATTGGGTAAAAATTCCATTTCGAAATTAATTCATGGACAATACAGAAACGTGATCCTTAACTCCCATTGATTGTGACTGGTTTTGTCCAGCACAGTTGTGTCCTCTTCCCCCGTGTAGGCCCGGGGTAGAATAGGCCCAGGGCATGGCTCTGCCTTTCGTAAAATGCAAGTAAAGAGAAGTCTATCTTGCAAACACCAACTATTATGTATATGGTACTATTTTATTTCCAAAAACTATAGGCGAGCTCTAGCGGGCGTCCCCCATTCCTTGATGATCTCCCCGACGATGACGACCATAACAACAAGAACGATGACAAAGACAATGACGACTGAGACGTTTTAGATCCTACCCTTTCTCTGACCAGTTTGGGGTTTCTTTCCTCACATCTCTTAGGCTTGAGTGCGATTCGAACGCTTCATATATTCGTATCAACGGGGGAATATTTTCAACCAATCACGCTGCTCGTTACAAGGCGCAATCCGAACAGCTCCGAACTCAACCGAACGTGCTGTTTGAACCCGAGTTCAGTTCTTTTCGTCGTGGTGGAACGCGGCGGCTTGAACCTAGCTCGTGATCTCGAGTTCACGTGAACCTGCAGTTCAACTGAACTCGAGTTCAGCGCATGTTGGTGCAACCGGCCCTCAATAAATTCTCCGTCACCTGTGATATACTTAATAAAAATAAAACAACATTAGCACCACCCTCTGTAATAATTAAACTGGATGTATTCGCGGTTAAAACCTAACCAGGTAGCAGCACGGTCGTATGCCAACATGGCCGTCCGAAGGCAGATAAAAACACGGGCTGCATAGGGAGCAAGTGTGTTTTTCATGCTTTAAAGCATAATATTTCATTGTAAGCGGCAGTTCTAGAAGTATTTCCACTTTCCAGTAGTTGGGTACGATGGGGTAGGACAATCACTATGTTTTGTAACACTCAGCTGCAAAATAACTAGCAAAATAAGGAATTTTATCTCGTAATTTGGAGACGTGTATTTTCAGTAATTTGATCTTGATGGCAATACCGCGAATTTCTTATGATTATTGGCCTTTACTTAGGCCTATATGATAATATGTAATATAATAGAATATCACACATTTTTTATTCTCTCTCTCTCCCCCCCCCCCGCACATGCCCCCCGGAAGTAATTTTTTGCGGGTTCCTCGCGAATAAATGATCAAATTCTCGATTTGTTATTAAATTTGTGTTTCGTCACGCCATTGAAACCTCATAAAACATTGTCTCACATTTAAAAAGCCCCCCCCCCTCCTCCCCCCCCAATGCGGCTAAAAATTTAAAGTAAGTTATATGGATGGCACCGGCCTTCACTAAACTTTATATATAGGCCTACTACTATTAATACGCATAGTTTTATAACTAATATTACGCCTAGTTAAGTCCTAGAATTTGTTTTGTTGTTGTTTTGGTTGAGATTATGAAAAATATGAGCCCATAAAATAATTAAGTCTACGCATAATTATTTACTGTTCACGGCAGCAGTTGGTACAAATCTCTTGGCATATAAGAATAAAAAATCAAGGTAAGATAGTTTACATTCAATGCGCTGCACAAATTTAAAAACTATAATTATGGACTTATATTAATAATTAATAAATAATAATTACAAAAATTCCATATTATATCTATACCAATTATCAATTATGCCATTAATAAGACTTGCACACTGGTTCACAGTATCTTTGGGTTTAGAATGTTGAACCCAAAGACGGTATATAGCTCTTAAGCCCGTTTTGGCCCTATAACGCCTACAGCACATCATTGTAATAAATTAATTACCATTATGGTTTATCGTTTATCGGTTGGTGGTATCCATGAAACTGATAAAAGTTGGGAAAAATGTGTCTGAAGATATAGGAATAGAACTCCCACCTAATCCACAGTATTGCACGGAATAATTTACACAATCAGACTTTTTATTTCATTACTCATCACAAAAATGTGTATTACTAATTTTATGACCTTTCTTGCTTGCTAAATAATAAACATGATCGAGTAAATTCTTTCTGGAGTTGACCGTGACGCTACAATATTGCATTGGTTTAACATTGAATGCCGCCATGCAGCCGCCCGGTATCTGCCTTGGAGCAGTTCTCCAGTTGACCGCCAGATGTCAGCCACTTTGCTTTTAAACGCGAATAACGTAGAAACAATAAAACCTAGAAGTGAGGACCCGGCACCTCCACCAACAATGCTATTCTTATGGAGTTAAAACTTTTCTCGCTCTACCCGGCACCTCCACCATTCGCATATCACATTTGCTACTTAAATCATTTGTTTTTGACGTAATACGCTGAATTAGACTTCATTATGAAAGAATAAGAACATCCACAGTGAGTGAAACTATATTCCTGTTCAGTTTGTAATAAGAGCTTCACACGAGCCACCCACCTTTCAAGGCATAAGAACATCCAAAGACTGAAGACCTTATCGACGCCGACGCCGACAATGCCACCACGAACGATTGAAAATACGATGACGACCACGACGTGAGGAAAAACCCTATTCTCCCCTAATCCCGTGGCTGGTTCTGACCAGCATGTGACATTCCATCCCATATCCCCTAGGCTAGAGTCGCGCATTATGACCTAACGGTTGACGCGCCCTTAAACTTAATAATACAAAACAAAGTGTTAACATCATCAAATTTATTTCAATTTTAATCTTAGAAAACAGTTTTATCAGTTAATCACAAACACATAACTTACATATAAGGCGATACGTTGAGATGAGAGAGTCGTGTAATACTATTCGTTCGTA
>JAMZAV010009930.1:0-22643 GCA_024449915.1 Sweltsa coloradensis
GGAGTTGGCGCATTATGGCCTTACAGTTGACGCGCTCTGATACCAACTACAAAACTTAAAACCTTATCATTTATACCTTATATATCATCCAACTTAAATGCAAATGTTCCCGGGTACTTAACACATGGCTCGCTCATAACGTTTCAAGTTTTAGTTTTCCATAAAGCAAAAGTTTGATTACTCCCTGATTTGCTGTTCCTGATTTTTGGCAAACCTTATATTCGTTTGATTGGGATCGTCTAACTAATCATTTTTTTCCTTTTTTAATGATTTTTTTCCCACCACTTTTATATATATGATTCATTATTATTGATTGAATTTAATATCCTTTTTATTTTTAACCAAAATTGTTGTGTTTTAATTCATTGTTGTTGTATTATTACTATTTGAAATATTTACTTAACTATAGTTCATTGTTGTGTTAGTTGTCCTCCTTAGTAAATCAGTTTTTATAACTGAATAAGATAGACATTAAATAAATAAATCAAATAACTGGGAAAACGCTTAAGTCCCGCCGCGTTGTTGGATGAGCGTAATTGGTGTATTGAGCTGCCATGTGTTATGCGGATTTTCTGTTGTTCTGTGAAAAAATCATTACTAAGTTGAAGATAATTTTTTAAATTAATTTAAATTAAATAAAAAATAAACTTTAATTTTTAATTTTTTTAGTTAATCGTAATTTTAAAAAAGAAAAAAATCGTAAAATTGCGATTTTCATAAGAAATAATTATTTGATTGCGCTTAAATTTCACACGAATATAGTAATTTATAAAATTAAGTTTCTGTGAAAAAATCATTACAATCGGGTAAAGCATGTAGGGGTTATAGTCAAAGAATTGTTTTAAAAAAAAAAAAAAAAACCCCTAATATTTCGATTTCATGAGAAAAAATTTTTCGATTTCGCTCAAAAACGTGGCAGTTTTTAAGTTCAGAGATTTCGAAGGTCTCCTTAAAAATTTCATCGCAATTGGAGTATCGGTTTAGCCGGAATCGTGCGGACAAACACACAAAAAGAAAAAAAAGAAAAAAAAAACATTCCGGATTTTTTCTCCAGTGTAGTGAAATGGAATCTTCGCTTCGCTCGCTACGCTCATCCAACTAGGAAAACGACAAAGTCGTTGTTAGACTAGTGAGTGAGCCATATGTTGAGTACCAGGTAACATTCCCTTTCTTCCCCCTACCTAAGACCTCCCTAGTCTATCATAGGCTAGAGTGGCGCATTACATGGCCTTACAGTTGACGCGCCCTTGTACCAACTAAACTTAAAAACCCTATTATTTATACCAATATAATTATCAAACTTACATGCAAATGTTCCCGGGTAGGCCCTACTCAACATATGACTTGCCTAACAACGACTTTGGCATTTTCCTAGTCTAGTTGGCTAAGGCGCCATTATACCCGAAATGTAGGAGACCTGGGTTCAATCCCCTGGTTGGGAAAGATTTTGTAATTTCTGGATTGTATTTTTAAAATTATTAAACATGTTTTGAAATGCATATATTGCAGTGTAGTCTATTATCTGAGACAATACCATGGAAAAAATAGCCAGTACGAAATACGTGAAAATATTGCAAAGTTTACTCAATCTCCAAGCGGAATTTGGCGGTACCTTGAGCTTGCAAGATTCTATACACCTTGGGCACTGCATTTCACAGCCAGACAAATAACAAACAAAAAATATTTTTTCTAAAACAAAATCATTGACGTTAAAATAATTCCTACCCATTCGGAGCATATTTTTTAACTTATTGTTTCTTGTAGGTTTAAATCGCAACGAATCTTGCTGATTTTGTTAGCAGTTCTCAGTAAACTCGTACCGGATGTCTGTTTAAAATTTTAGCGCAATCTGTTCAGCGATTCGGCTGATTTCGACGTACACATATACACACACCTACAGAAGACCAGAAAGAGCGCCGTTTGCGTTGAATGGAGACACTCAGCCGCTTCGCTTCCTCGTTTAATTAATTAATTGTGTAAAACATTTTTTTAAAAAATTTAGTTGACAGCGATTTGCACACATATTTATTTGTAATTTATTCAAAACCTGTTTACTTTTAGTGAGCACAATTATTGTTATTATTGTCAATTATTGTTATCCTACGGTACTAACATATATTTATTGTCTTTCTTTGTAAAATAGTTTTATAACTGAATAAGATATACGTTAAATAAGTACTAAATGGGTTTAAAACAGTCCTAAATGGCATCTGCTAATCGTAAAAGGCGAGAAAAGAGATGAAGTCCATCTCGCAAACATCTATTGTAATATCTTTTTTCTAGTTACTTCCCGAAACAAGAAGCGAGCTCTGGCCGGCGACATGAGAACCCCCCCCCCGGCTTTCCTCCACACACCTCCTGTAGCATATCATAATTATTGATAGCTTTTAAATATTTCACTATTATTTCTTTTCTATAGTTATAAGAACCACCAGTCAGTGTAAAACAGTCAGTATTTTAAGTGGTAATAATTATCATAATTACAACCAATTACCACTATAATATTCAAATCCTGCTATTCCCAACGTGCGGCTTATTATTTTACTTGTCTATATCCTACAGTTTGTTGTTTTACACCCCTAAGCTAGAGTGGCGCATTATAACCTAACGGTTGACGCGCCCTTGATCTAGGTTGTTTACCCGCGTTGTTGATGAGCAGGTTGATGCACGGCTCGCTCCTGAGCAGCTTTGCGGCGCACTCCCTCACGGACACGAGGGAGGAGAGGTCCAGACGGACCACGGAGGGCGACGCCGACGCCCTCGACGCCGTGCGTGACTTTCCGGATCTCCTCGGCCGTCGTCTCGGCCTTCTCGACCCTCGCGGGAAGCCATTATCACCCGGGGCGCCTGAGTGGGAGGAACATTGCATTAGTGTCACTATCATAGTCAGAGTACAAGAGTCAACAAGATCAAAATATGTGTATAATTTAATTAATTAATTCGTATTTTAGTCTTCACTCGGTACATAAATGATTTTTAACAGTGGCGTCACTAGGGGGTTGGGGGGGCGTGCGCACTCCCCCCTTAATAATTTTCTCGTTTTTCTCTTTTTCCCAATTACCAAATCCACAGTTGGTCATCCTTTAAAAGGCACAGATTTTCACCATAATGACCTCGAAGGAGAAAATTTGTAGTATATAAAGTCGGTAATTGTGATGCTTTAAAACTCATAGATTTTCACCAAATTTACTTTGAAGTTGAATAAAAACCTTTTAGTTTAAAAAGAGTATTTTAGTGGATAAAAAATTGGTCATTGTGATGCTTTTAAACGCACAGGTTTTCACCAAAGTGACATTGAAGGAGAAAAAAATCCCGATGGGCCTCCACTTAGCCTTCGGAACATCTTTAAATTAATTTTGTTGAACACCCCTTTTTGAATTCGTGGATACGCCACTGGCACTAAAAAAACCTCTTTTTTCCCAATTTTTTGGATTCGCCACTGCTGGATTTGCGCCTCCCCAATGTCCAAACTCTAGTTGACGCTCCTGATTTTTCTGATTTTTCAGTGGGGGACATTAAGACCAAAACCCAAACCCCGTTGGCTCATACATCATCGACGAGCGAACAATGACCAACTAGAGACCAGTATTTTAAATCGAAATACTTTCCAAACAATCTGGACACGATTCCACCAGCGGACAGCGCCAGAATCAACCAAGCTAACTCGGAACAATGTTAAATTTGAAGCTTGACTGAAGGATATGTACATTTAAGAGCGATCGAGGTGAATAGTGAAACCATATCTATTACACTGTGTTGAAACCGTGTGAAGCTATATGAAGACAGGAAAGAGTGGGGTAAACTGGTGAAGATACAGATGCAGGATGAAGATGAAGAAACGCTGAGCCAGGCAACCCCGGCAAAAATAACAATTTCCTGCCCTAGATCATCGGTGTGAAGATCACCAGCCACCCGACATGGTCGGGTATGAGCTATGATTATTTATTACTAAAAAAAATTAAATACATAGTTAAATTATTGGTGCCAATTGTAGGCATGAATAGTACACATACAAATAAAATAATATAATAATTATGAATGTATATACATGATATAAATGTATGTATGTGTATAAATGTATGTACAGCCTATGGGAGCATTTCAACAAATAAACATATTTTTTTTCTCGTCATCGTCTTTGTCGTCGTTCGTCTCGTAGTCGTCGGGGCATTAGTGCACTTAGTAAACAAAACACAATGAAGTAAAAGTTAGTGTGAATCACAGTATCTTGAATCCAAGAGTAGAACAACGAAGGTATTCTTTAGAACAACCAGATAGAGTTAATTTCACCAACTGCTTCCATCGGCAACTGGTTTTCAATTACGGTGCTTTTGAAAAATAAGTTCATACATTTTCTCGACTAGTTTGTTTGGCAATCATTTTTTGTCTTTTATTAAGCCCATTAAGCAGCATTTATAGAAACACAGTAATGAATGAAGTGTTCTCCGGCCGGCGGTCACGTGACTAGGCCTAATTAAGTTTGTCGTCCTCCAGCGGAACTGCCGGCTTCTGATTGGTTCATGCGACCGCCGGTCCAGAACAAAACGTGTTGCGTGTTACTATGATTCGCCTTTAGGCATCGTAAAATATTTACGTAAGTTTTATACGTTATCGTATCAATAAGATGGATGATCACCATTCACCATTCACCATTCATAAAAATTATGGCTGTGACAGTTCATTCGTTGGGAAACATTTAAACATTGTACCACAACTATAGGACTATTATGTAATTCTGCGAGTGGTCTTCCATGCCAAGGGTCCATAGTTTGATTACCGGTTGAGCAGTGGTTAAAGTGGATTCAGAATAGTAACGGTATGCACTCTTATGCTGAAGAAAGTATTGAAGCGGAAACGCTGGGGGGAATTTTTTTAGGGTGTGTTGTCAGAAACACTTTTAAATCACTTTGGAGATGGGTCTACGTCTGTTTTTTTTTTTTGCCAATATTGGGGTAGTATTTGGGATCGTATGCCTCACTAATTTTATATTATTCAACATTGAGTCCCGGTATGGCATAACGTCGGTGATTTTAGTAACGGTATGCATACCGGCTCATACCACGGCGGTTGAGTTGTATTTTGTAATTTCTGTATTGTATTATCGGGTCGTGTTTATAGGCAAGAAAAATTAAAAAGTTACAAAATTTGAGCCTTTGGTGAAAGGCGCTGTCGGTGGACCTGAGCTATAGATATTCAATACAATTCAATTTATTCATTCGATCGATACATGGTAACAGATATAACCCCTCTTGGAAGAGAGGGAATGAATAATCCTTAATAACTATTATGTTCCTGAATATGATACACATGATAATGATGGAAAAATATAAATACTAATATGTAAAAATTGGAATTTGAAAATAGGCGAGTTACTAATGATAATGATAAGCTCTGGACTGTCAGTGTCCAACCTATAACCCATCCCATCCAAGTGTCCTTCGTCTTCACACTTGCTCTTGTTGGTGGGTCGGGGGTGCAGAGCTGAAAAACTCAGGAGCACCACCAAAACAACTTAACAAGTGCAGATGGGAAGTGAAGAGAACACACACATCCTTCCTTATGAAATCCTCGACGGTGGATCCTCCCTATCCCTGTGTTGCTCCCAGTGACGACCGCCGTCTTCCCGACCAGCCGCGCCTGGCTCAGCATTTCCCCCTGAACATCCACATGTTTCCCGGCTGCTGTCAGAACACAACCACAGACGACTGCACTTGTTTTCCTAGCGCTACAGCACCATACTGTCTGGACTGTACTGTTAAAGTTGCCAGCCGGATCACTGGGTTTTTTACACTCGGCTTTGCACGGGAGGCTCACAGCCGCTGCCCCCGCAAGAAGAGGCAACAACAGCCACAGACGACTCCGGAAAAACTCACTCGCACAAGATACGACTGCCGCAGTTGTTCACAGTTCACACGACACAACTAGAACCTAGGCCAGAGAATAAGCTATCGCGTCCTCCTCCTAATTCAACAGATCCGCCCGCGACCTTGGTGGGTCTGGTAAAGAAGCGAGATTTGAAGCCACGTACGAAGCGCAGACATTATCAGGTGAATGACCCTCTCTCCGATGACCGCCTAGCTTTGTTACGGACGAGTACCCACTTCCATGCAATCGTCGATGCATTCCTCTCGCTAGTTGCTGTTGCAGGCAAGGAAAAAGAGATTTGAATGCCCGAACAGAACACATTTTTGTTTTTGAATCCCCCCTGTACATCCGGCACCTCCACCCACAACGAGATTTGAACGCTCGAATCAGTGACGTATCAGTGGCGTATGTGGGGCGAAGCCTCGGGGGGCTTGGTTTGGGTCTTGGGTCCCCCTCGAAATCCTAGCTTAAATTAGCCTATATTCCTAGGTTATGCAAAAAAATAAATATATCTATGAATTTCTCTTTTCTTTTTCTATTGTGTCGTTGGTGGAACACCTTTTGCAAATATATCTTACTCGAGGCAGCCCCCCCCCCCCTACCCGAAATATATTCATGCTTACGCCACTGGCTCGAATGAAACTTACTATTAACGTAATTGTATTTTTCTTCTACGATCTGTTGTCCTAGTAGCTTCGCTCCCTCTTTTAATGTGAAACATTCGCCAACTATGGTGACATTAGAAATTTGGATCATTTTCTGTGAAGAAAGACGAGATTTCCACGCTAGTGTCGAAATCACATATTATATTGATAGGATATAGGAATAGGATGTATTTAATTCTGTTATAAATTACAAGTCGTTTAACTTCAAATTACATTTTTGGGATTTATTTTTAGCATGGTACAAACAACATGGATACAATGATGAAATGCAATAATTTGCCATAGGTCTAATTTGATTACAGTATACCAATAATAAAATATGTTAGTTTTATACATTGCTGACATGATAACATAATATCGAAGCACATATACAAGTTATTGTACCAGAAATGACTACATGTTATAATATATTATACACATTTACTTCACAACAACTATATGTTTGTAAAACTTAAACACGGCAAATTTATATTATTTTTAGGCAGTGAGCAGATATTGTCCAATATCTGGATTAAAAGTATCAAGAGATTGCGCCACTGTCGCGCGAAAATCACGTGCGATTGTATCAAGAGATCGCGCCAAATTTCTCAATACGTCCGGAGAAAAGAGGGGGGGGAGGGGGGGGAGTCCAATCCAAGAGAGCTGAGCATGAACAAACACAACTACAAGTCTGCTTGTCACTTGGCACGGGAACAAAATAATCGCGTTGAAAAACATGAATACTACAGTCCTAATTAACGTAATTTTGTTTTTTCCCCTGGACATAAAAAGCATTAGGTTAGTGTCAGGCGTTATATAGAGAGAGAGCGAGGCAATGCAAAAATAGGCAAAATAAATTGTTGGAATCAATGTTATTCCACGGCCTTCATATCAATATTAGTTAGTTGTTACAAAAAGGCAACGAGCTTGCAAGAACGGAATAGCGGTGCGTCTGGTTTCTCAATGGCTCGACTGAGTTTCTACACTATCCTAAGCCATGGTACCCAGTCAGTCATTTAGTCTCATGAAAGCACACAATGAATGAACAACTTATTGTCCGACTTCATGTCGATAGTGTAGTCACTAGCCAACAGCAAGTTATTTAACGGTAAGTTAGTTAACTGTTAGATTTCCCATTTAATATTAGAATAAGAAAATAGTTAAATTGAGTCCATCCGTTTACGAATACAGTGCTGAATTGTAGGACACTCACTTTTTCCACTTTTATTGTAGGTACCGCAATGAATTTTGTAAGCTATGCTAGCAAGCCATGTTTATAATAATATGTGAAAGTATAATCACTGTAAGCTTTCACATCAAAATGTATTGTTGTGCACATTGTGTATTTTCCACGATGAACAATCCACTTGACCAATACATTCAAAAGTTACAAGGAAATTAAATATGCATTGCATAGTTTATTTATTGGTCTTTGTTGATGTTTGAGCTTGATAACTATGATTCACAAGATAGTAGTGATTCAGAAGTTATTGAACGACGACCTTCAGAATAATGTACTTTTAAAGTATGTAAAACTATCACTAGCTGATCAATCCCGTTTTAAATATTGAATTTATTGGCATACTGGCTTGTTCTTCATAATACGCAACTCAATTGCAATAGGCAACTCAAGTGACTTTCATTTTAATTTACACAAGTTAACATCTTATATAAACACAAATATTCATTATTTTCGTACCGAAACGTAATGAGCAAAAAAGTTAATTCCTGATTGTTGTGGTTGTTATTTGTTATGGTTCGACAAACATTGATTTTTCGTTTAATTGTTCAAGAGTATACGTACATATTAAACATTTCACGGCGTTACAAATACATTTTGTTGAATACTCTAGAGTGTTGTTAGTGTTATTCCTGCTAGCCGGACTTGGGCTGCACGAGGATGGGCTGTGAGCCGAGCTCCTTGGTGTCGGCGGTGAAGGGGTCGTAGTCTTGGAGTCCCACCCACTTGATGCTTTCCTCCCAGAGACGCTGGGCCAGGATCGGGTCGCGCGCCTTGGCGCTCGCAGAGGCCAGGGAGGCGTCCCTGAAACAAGGAAATACATTCAACCTAAAGCAGACCAAGCCAACCCTGTTGGCGCTGACACTATCGACGAGCGAACAATGGCCAACAAGAGACCTGTATTTTAAATAGGAAAATATAGGACACATTTGGCAGTTGGTAGCAAGAATAAAACTTACATTTTTTGTCAAATAAGCTTACATGGAACAGCCCTACAGTCGTAGATTTTAATTATTTGATGTTTATCAGCCCGGATCAAGACACGAATGAGGGCAATTTTACTCAATCCAAAAAACTTGAAAATCTTTTTTTTATATTTAAAAATAATTTGTTGAAAAGTGTTACTGTAGAGCTCTATGTTTCCGCCTCCTTGACTATTACCCAAAATTGTAATTAAAACGCTTGATGGATACGATTCCACCCGCGGACAGCACCAGAAACAAGGCTAATTCGGAACAAAAACCCTGCCTCGTTGCTAGGACGGCCCCAAAAGTCACCGTTTACACATTCCTAACGTACTGCCCGAACACCCCATCACTCAGTTGGTCACCTAAAGAGGGTCACAATGGGTAAAACTAATGTGCGCATTGCGACAGAAACGTTGTTTTGTTACTGTACGGTGGATAAGCACGTTTAGTTCCTACCCACTGAACTGATGACCGAGGTTCTAAAGTCAATGACGACACGGTTGACACGACATAACAAAACAAACTTCCCATTCAGTAGTGACCATCATGATGAATCGAATTATCATTCATCATGGCCAACAATTTGTTTCAGCTTTGAAATCACGATGAACATTAGATTGTGTTGGTTGCCGACAAACTAAGGTGGCTCATGCGGAACTTTTCATTACAAAAGTATACAGCACCTCGGTACAGTAGGTACCTAAGTTGTATTAGGTCTATGTCGTAGTTGGTTTGACACAATTTGTTTTTGATGCCACATTCTTAGATTGATTCTGATTTGCTTCGTGGTTCCATAAAAGGTGTACATTTTATATCGTCACCATTTTCCTTATATATATACTAATATTTTCTATCGACTATCACCGACCAAAACAAAAGGAGACAAAAGGAGCCCGGGACCAGGAGGAGGTGATTATGTAATATAGTTCACCGACTTTCTCCATTGTTGTCAATTGTACGACCCCATTTTGACCAATCCTCTCGCCATTTTTACTTGAGCCAAAAAAGTAGATGACTCATCTAAAAATGTCTCCCTTACGCGTAATAAACTCCCGTTTCCTTGGCCGTCTTTTCTTCCACGGCGCAGTAAGGTCGCTCTGGGCGCCTTGCTCGGGAGACTTCGCGAAACAGCGAACACATTCCGGAAGCAGAAGCCGCAGCAGCAGCAGTAGGGGTCGTCCGCGTGTTTTCTGTAGCTCTGTGTTTGACAGCGCCCGGGTGCCAGGGGTAGGTCGTCACCCGCGGCCGGTGGGGGAGAAAGAAAGAAATAGTTTAGTTAGTTTTACCGTTTAGAATCACACCTGTTTATAGGGTGCAATGTGCCCCTCTTCTGGTGAACTAGGTGTGTTGCGGATAGGACAATGTGAAAGGGATGTTCGAGTTCGAGGGCTGTTTAATCCCTTGCATTCGCATGAACGACTGAGGAAAACCTTGGAATAAACCTTCAGTGGGAATTGCTGGTTAGACGGGATTCGAGCTCGGGACCTGCTGAATGAGAGTAAAGTGCTTAGCACTGTCGGTAGACGATTCACCAGTGAAACAGCGCCAGAATCAACGAGGTTCATCGGAACAATCTTAGAATTTATTATATGTCTCTTTAACAATTGCTAGGATGGCGAAGGTAAAATCTTCTGCCTATAGCGGGATTCGAACCCAGCTATATATAATTGAGATAGCAAAAGATCACCTTACCTTCAAGTCTTTTCGCGAGTTCTTTCGCGAAAAGTATGTTGGCCAGTTTGCTCTGCGAGTAGGCCCCAGCCTCACTGTAGGACTTCTCCGAGTTGATGTCGTCAAAGTTAATATTGCCGCCTGTAAAATAAACAAGCATTTATTAGACATACAAACCCCAATATATTTATTTTTAATTGCGTAGCTGGAAAAACATACCCTCCCTGTTTAATTGATGGGCACAAATCGTATTGATGATGTAAGTAAAATTTTTAAAAATGTCACTAATATTTACAGGTATCACCACCATCGCACCTGTCCGAAATATACTGTGAACATATGTAACGAATTACGAAGAGAGGATGTTTAAGAGAATATTTGCAATAAGATTTGAAGGAAGAAGACAAGGGAGACCAAGGAAGAGATTGGAGGGCACCATAGCAGGAGTTAGATGCAAGAGGAGAGAGCTGGGAAGATGTGTGTGTGTGTGAAGAGATTCGATGTTTAGGAAAGATCAAAGAAGTGAATAAATTTGGTTGCAAACCCCAAGTTGACTCCACCAGAAGCGGGAAATGATGATGGATATGATGATTGAAAGATGAAAGATGTGGTGGTGTCACCAAAACAGTAATCAAAATCCTTCTCTTCCAAAAATATACTGTAACAAATTGTGATATCATTTAATACTTTTGATAGACCCTTTAATACATAATAAAAAATACTTTTGGAACGGATGTGTTGCCACTGTCACCTTCAGTGCTGTGTCACGAAACTCGGTTGCAGCCACTGTCGAAATATAATGCTACTTCCTTCATCCTTATTAATTTAGGCTCCCTCTTGAGGTGGGGGGGCTGGGCGCAATCCCAAGCTGTTTCAGAGGCCACCCAAAACCATGCCTCCCACAACATGTTTATCTGCTCAAATTTCATTTAGCTTTGGAATTTATGTGGCCCTACCCTTTTTAACCATTATTTTCTTGTCAGGGCTTTTTTGACTTGATGTATGTAGGCTTATAAGGTATTGAGACTAAAGATTGATTTCTTTACCAGGGCTCTATCTCTAACTCAAAGCAACGGTTGACGATCGACAGACCCAAATTTGTAAATAGATCATGTCAGAGCGGTAGTCTTGACATTTCTGCGAGCCATTGCAGTGACTAAAATGTAAGCCTGTGGTTCTATTTAGAAAGTTGGCGCGTTTGCACGTGGTCTTACCCACTGTGAGCTTCGGGGGAGAGAACCCGATGCGGGCGGGGGTTGACTTGAGGAAATCCTGGGGCAGAGGAGGTGGGGAACCAAGAAGTGTCCCAGGTGGTTGGTGGCGAACTGTCTCTCGAAGCCGTCCTATGTCAGGGACTTCGGACACACCATCACGCCTGGAAAACATCGGACATGTGTTTATTGCCTGGGGTTCCGTCTTGTGTTGATTGATTCACGTTCTATTAATAGACGAGATAGGTTTGGTTTGAACTATAGCAATGCGAAGGAACATCTCGAACCGTAACTCTCATGCGTTCGCTATAAAACTGTATGAACTACGTTGTGGAGGTAAAAACGTATAAGCCACGTCTAAATAAAAAAAAGGTCAGCTCTAAAGTTAGGAATCTTCACCTTCACCCGATTTAGTGATATTAAATTTTTTTTGTCACTGTGGATTTTTTTATCTTTATAGTAATGAATCTGCTGGGTGATATTCACACGCATTTGTACCACTGACCGCTGTTTGCTGCTGTAATACCCTAAAATAGAACAACAAAATATGGCGCCCAAATTTAAATAGAATTGCAGTTAACGGGCTGTTAAGAAAAACTGTTTATTTTCATTGAGAAGGAAAATGTGTTGCTCAAGATGTGAACACGTCATACAATTTAAAAAAAAGACACATCGAGCAAATAATAGATGAGTGTCATAGGATGGGGGTAGTTATAGTTTTGCCAGTGCAAGATGATGGTGGGAAAAACCAAGGAGCGGAAAAAGGGAAAAATGGAAGAAGAGAAAGAGAATGGAGATGTTGCTTCACTTGGAGAAAAAGACCAAAACGCCGGAGCTCTACATCCTTTTCTCCACAACATGAATAACAAAATTTTTTGAGAATGGAGAACAAAATAAATTAGAACGAAGACCCAGTTTCTGATACGACCCGAGCCAGAGAAAAATAGTCCGTCTTTTGTGTTGCATGAAAAACAGAAGGGATCGATCCCCGGGCTAGTCTCTGTGTTGTCCTAATTAAATCCATTTACACACGCCAGTATAGATAATCACGATAATTTATTGTGCGATTACATTCGTGAATACTGTATCCCCCCAAAATACAAAAATTTGTAAAAAAGACGGCAGCCAAGCTCTCCTTCAAAAGTCTTCGGCTGTGAATGCTGTGAGATATAGAAGTTGAGCCAAGCTTTTTATTCTTTCTCCCTAGTTTCGCTTTGAAAATATGTAAGATCATTTCGCCTGTTGACGAGCGCCAAGCCAACGATTTTTGTGGTAAAAAAGTAAAATTTTTAAACTCGAAATCATAAAAAAATTCTTGGCCATGAACCAAATTCAATGGCCAAGTCATTTTTTAGATTTCGAGTTTAAAAATTTTACTTTTTACCACAAAAATCGTTGGCTTGGCGCTCGTCAACAGGCGAAATGATTTACATATTTTCAAAGCGAAACTGGGGAGGAAAGAATAAAAAGCTTGGCTAACTTCTTATCTCACAGCATTCAAACCGAAGGACTTTTGAAGGAGAGCTTGGCTGCCGTCTTTTTTAAAAATTTTTTGTATTTTGGGGGATATCACATCTTTTTGTTGTTCGTTCGCTATCAAGGTTGTGGAATGATGGACTTTGAATGTTAAATTTGTTAAGTTCAAAGTTGTTTTTTACATTTTTGGGCCCACGGTCCCCCAAAGATCCCCCTTAAATAAATAAATAAAACATTTTTTTTTAGAGTCTACCACTCAGTTATATATAAACTGTTTTTCAGTGGGGGACTTTAAATCAAAGGACCAAGCCAACCCTGCAGGCCCCGACGCAATCGACAAAGTGAGCGATCCCCCAAACCAAAAAGATCGATTTTTTAATAGGAAATATATCAATCAGTGTGTAAAGGACAGTGCGAACATCCGCGGATCAACGCCAGAATCACAAGGCCGATCCCGAACAACTCTGAAATTTTTTAATGCTTCGTTGCTAGGACGGCTCCAAAGTCACCGTTTACAAACTCCTAAGACAAGAACTGATAGAAATTAAGTCCAAATCAGAAGTTAAAAAACTTCTGACTTTAGCGGGAATCGAACCCTGGCCCTTCTGCATTGGAAGCAGATACGTAACAACAAGACCAACGCACTAGCATAAGCACTAGATATTTATAAGGTTAAGAGCATGTTTAATTTTAAGTTGTAAAACAAATTACTAGCCTGAGTAATTACGCGTTTTGATTTTGCTAGGACGGCTCCAAAGTCACCTCCAAACCCAAGAACTGATAGACTTAAGTCCAAATCAGAAACTAAAAACTTCTGACTTGAGCGGGAATCGAACCCTGGCCTTCTGCATTGGAAGCAGATACGCTAACAACAAGACCAACGCACTAAACATTTAAACACTTGATATTATAAATGGTTAAGAGCATGTTAATTTTAAGCTTGTACAAATTACTACGCCTGAGTAATTTCGCGTTTTTATTTGATTTTTTTTTAGATTTTCCCCGGTCCCAATTGCCCGGTTTTTTTTTATGAGGACATCGAGTGTGGCCCAAGTTTCAAAAGTTCTAAGAGAACCGTTTTCTCGGATAGGTATTATTCATAAGAGTACGGAATCATCCTTTTGATAATTTGGTTTTTTTCCGGTACCCCTTAACCAATTTTGCTTTCCATATCAAAAATGAAAAAGAAAGAGAGATATCAAAATGTATTCCCCGTTTGAAACTCTCAGTTGTAGCGTTTTCTTGAATGATTCATTTCTTAAAATTCAGATATGTTTTTTGCATTTTGGGCCATGGTCATCCAAAAATTTGACCCTTGTGTTTTTGGGCGCAAGATATTTATAATGGGGTTAATAGCATGTTCAATTTCAAGTTGTACAAATTACCACGCCTTGGTAATTTCGCGTTTTGATTATCATCCAAATTTTGATTTTTCCGGTCCCTGTACCCGATTTTGGTTTGAAAGCAAAAGGCACTGCTCTGAAATACACCTAAGTGTGGTCCAAGTTTCATAAACTAAGATTTACCTTTTCTCTGTAGGCTAAAGAACTCTCCGCGGAAACTCCCAGCCAGCCAGCCAGCCCGCCAGCCAGCCAGCCAGCCACCCCCCACCCCCCCACCAGCCAGCTTTAAGGAATTTGACGATGTTGAGAGCCTTTTTAACACAGAAAAAGAGTTGTCAGATCGGGTTGATTTTTTTTTTTGGTATGTCATGGACCACATACCAGGTCATATAACCCAGTTTTAAGATGTGAATCTTTCGGGGCGGCGTGTGCAGATAGCTGAAAACCCCCCAACTCTGGTAGGTGTATATAGGGCCGGAGTTCGGTGTCGCCTAAGCATCGCATCGCTTGTCTGCCGGGCGACGACCGTCGCCCTAGATAATATGTGGTCCCCTATGCAAGTATGAGCAACACAACTAATAAATTATGGTATACATAAGCGCTAGCAGACCTGCTTGCCGGCCTGCTTTGAGCTCTGACAACTAGGTGCTGTTTTATTTTTAAGACAATTTTTTTAATTTCGTTCCTTTCTACCAAACCATTAGCCATAACTTAAAAAGTGCAAACTACTTTGACGTAATTATTTTGAAGCCCTTGAGACTACACTCGCTGTTCCTTCCTCGGGAATGTAGCGTCTCGTTCTAAGTTATGATGACTGGAAAGATGTGGTCAGCCTTGGTGGGCACTTGCAAGCAAGGTTAAACCGTTCCTAGCTTTTAGGCGACACCCAGAAGAGCCAGGAGCGAGGCAGACAGACACAGACAGACAGACAGACAGACAGACTATAAGATAGCTTTGATGAGAGATGATGAAACAATTATCACACCACGCATTCACACGACGAGGGCTAACGAGGAAGAAAGTTTCTTGCCTATGATGTGTGATTGTGAGTTACGGTTGTAGAAGGTCATGTCATGACTTGTTATTATTACAAGTAATAATTAGTTTACTTTAATTGTATCCATTCGATTGCAGAAATGAATTGTGCATCCTGTGATAGAGCTGGATAGACATGGACATGCATTTCTACAGTTATTTCGTTTTATCTTTCATTCACAGACCGTTGTTCGAAGCCTTTTAAGCATTTAATTCAAAGCCGAGCTAAGCGTTGCGATATATTAATCTGTATCTTGAGCGGCGGGCATCGAACCAGCAACCTCTTGAGGAAGGTCCTTGTTGTTATTTACTACAATTCAGAAATTAAAAAAGTCCGCCCCAACCGGGATTCGAACCACGGGTCTCCCACATTCCAGGTGAACGTCTTAAATTGCCCGTGGTTCGAATCCCGGTTGGGGTGGACTTTTTTAATTTCTGAATTGTAGTAAATAATAACAATTACACCTACGGGAGTGTTTCCCGACTAACCAAATCTAGAAATTAGGTCCTTGTGGCCCAGGCTACAGCCTGACTATTCTATTTCACCGTCTATTATAATTCATATTATGTTTGTTTTCTATGGTTTATGGTCACGTAGCTATAGGTTAGGCCTATTTAGACGATGCAGGGAGATTAACGTTTTATCACGATGAACTATTTCCCCTACAGGCCTCTATAGCCAACATCACATCGATGTCATCCTATCAAGCCGTTACTACGATGAAGTATCACCAGAGCCCCCCACCCCACCCCCCTCCTCCTCCCCACAACCAATCAATAATGTTGACATTTATTTAGGGAGCACCAAACATTAAACATCATTAATTAACGGGGTAATATGAGACGGGTTGGAGTGAGCATCTGAACATACAGTAAAAAGTTGCCTTGACTGGGGATCGAACCCAGAACCTCCGTATGTCATTCCATATCATAATTTTATGTATCTACACCAGATAATTTCGTTTATTTATACGCAACACTTTGAAGATGCGATGTTTTTATTGTGAACAACGCTTCTTCGAAATTTGGCGTTGAAGAAAATAATGTGCACATAAAATATATTATTGACGTGTAACAACATACAATTAAGAGAATGCCATATCCTGTACAATGTACATGAATATCGTTTGATTAATGACCAAACATGATAGATTTAGCGTTGCGCATGTGTTGGTTTTGATGGACGGGCGACACTCGGGTTTCTTCTTCCCGAACTAGCTCAAAGTTTATCGCGGTAAGCCTGCCCAGGGTGCAATGCATGCCCCTCGTCATGTGTCTTACTAGATATATTGGAGATGAGACAATTATTGTGAAGGGATGTCCGGGGGCTGTTTAAGAGGACTTAAATCCCTTGCATTCGCACTTTGTTATACTACAAGTTATTATTTTGTCTGTATTTATGTCATTAATTTTATTTAGTTGTCCTCCTTTGGAAATCTGTTTTATAACTGAATAGGACAGACGTAAGATAAATAAAAATATATATATTTATTTATTTGATTTGATGTGTTTATTTATTTGACGTAATCCTATTCAGTTCAAAAACTAATAGCAAATTCAACATGGATATTAGATGAAATTAATAAATAATTAATGAACAAAATATAAAAAAGACAAGACAAGAAAGAAAGAAAGAAAGAAAGAAAGAAAGAAAAAAGAAGAAAAAAAGAAAAAAAAGAAAAACGAAAAGAAATAACTGATTCATTAGGCGATCCCATTCAAACGAATTTGAGGTTTGCCAAAAATCAGGGAATAAACCACCATACGCGAATCTTCATTCTTCTGTTCCAATCTTGATTGAAGATCTTCTTTCTAATATATAATTATATTAGACTTATTATAATGATTGAAAATTGAAAATTAATTAGTTCATTATTATTAACGACCACCGGAAAGCTGAGGTAAACCTTGAGTCGGTCTGACCTGCGTTGTTGATGAGCAGGTCGAGGTGGCTCTCCGTGTGCAACAGGTTCTCGGCGCACTGTCTGACGGAGGCGAAGGAGGACAGGTCCAGCCGCGTGACCACGATCTCGCCGACGCCCTCGACGCCGTGCGACGCCGCGCGGATCTCGTCGGCTGCCACTTCCGCCTTGGCCACGTCACGACACGCCATGATCACGCGACAGCCTAGGGGGAACCACAGGGAAGAGAAATAAATTAAATATATTCGTGTTTATTTATAGTACCCATCAGCCATCACGCACTCACTCACATAACTGATTTCCAGGTGCGGGTTACTAAACTTCACGCAGACCAAGCCAACCCTGTTGGCGCCGACGACATCGACGAGCGAACAATGGCCAACTAGAGAAACACTGACCAAAACAAGCTGAATCAACAAAAGGCTAATTCGGAACAACCTACATTGATTATGTGCCTCGTTACTAGGACGGCTCCGAAGTCACCAACAATCAATGGATTTACGGACGTTACAAATCCACTACCTACAGCAGTATAACCGTTGAGTGACTAATATATTAGTCACTAAACGGTATAACCATATCCAGTATTGCTAAAGTAGTGCTTATAATGTCACAAAAAAAATCATTGTTCATCGGTGAATACATCTACTGTATCTATAGTTATGCTTGACATAAGAAAAGGGAAATTTTGCAGTTTCATAAAAAAACTTAGTTTATCACTTGAAATTTCACACTCTTAATAGTGGGGTCTATAAGCCTAACAATCGTGCAAATCGTGAAGAAAGCATGAAAATTTGTGAATTTACTAATATGACTACAAGGAATCCAAAAATCGATGGCCCCAAGTTGAGTTCCTGCAACTTTCTTATTAATTGAATTAATAAAATTAATTGATTAATTAACCAACAAATTTTTTTTAAAGGAGACAACACAGTCGACATTGGTATCAAATGAAAGCTTATTTTACGGAGAATGAATAAATGAAAAAATATTTAAAAAATTATTAATTTATCATCTAATTAATTGAATTTTAGTAATATTTTACCACTTTCGATTTATGTATAATTATGTACACCTAAAATTCCACCGATTGTCATACAATTTCATCCCTTCACTAACGTAATGCCAATAAATCCAAATTTTGATGGCCCCAAACAAAATTCCTTCAACTCTCAGATTAATGGATTAATGAAATTAATAATTAGATTAATACCAGTTAAATGTTTGACATTCACAAACCACAGTCAACTGATGTATCAAATAATAACAAAACAAGCATAAGAAAAGAGAAAAGTGATGGCCCCAAGGTCGGGTTCTTATCACTTTCCCATTAATTCAATTAATTCAATTAACGGCAATTAATCACAAAAATTACAAAATTAATGTACAAAATAAACACAGCATAGTCGACTTGGGTATCAAATGAAAGCTTATTTCACGAGTAAATAATATGTGAAAAAATATTTTTCATTTATTAATCAATCTTCCAATTAATTACATTTTAGTAAAATTATACCACTTTTGACTTTTGTATAGTTATGTATTCCAAAAACTTTACCGATTGTCATAAAATTTCACCACTTTAATAACATAATGCCAATTAATCCAAATTTTGATGGCCCCAAACGAAATTCTTGCAACTCCCAGATTAATGGATTAATGAAATTGAGAATGAGCTAGATTCCCTTAAAATTGTCTTAACATTCAATTATGCGCTCCGATTGACAATTGAAGTATTAAAAACAATATGATCACAATAAACCTAAATAATGATGGGTCCAAACTGAATTCCACTTAATTATTATTAATTGAATTAATGGAATTAATTATATTTATTTCAATCAAATGTGTAAATGATCACAACATAGTCGACTTGGGTACCAAATGAAAGCTTTTTTATGAATAATTAAAATGTGAAAAAATATATTAAGTTAATTAATTTATCATCTAATTAATTAATTAATCATCTAATTAAAAATAAAAAAAATAAATCTTACCACTTTACTTACACGATGTCAATAAAATAAAATAAAATAATTATAGCACCAAACGAAATTCTTGTAACTTACATTTTATTAAATAAATGAAATAAGGAATTAGCTAGTTCACGTGCCACAGTCAACTGGTGTATTAAATAATAGCCAATTGTATGGTAATTAAGAACATTGACAGAATTTTATTAAGGCATATGTTTATTAATATGCTTTCCGTTAATTACGTTAATTAAGATATTATGACAATCGGTAGAGTTTTTGATACCTATACATAACCTTAGTGGTAAAATTTTACTAGATTGTAATTAATTAGATGATTAATCAATTAATAATTATATATAATATATATATAAAATATATATATATATTAATAATAATAATCATCTAATTATTAGATGATTAATTAATCAACTTAATATATTTTTTCACATTTTAATTATTCATAAAAAAGCTTTCATTTGGTACCCAAGTCGACTATGTTGTGTTTATTTTGTACATTAATTTTGTAATTTTTGTGATTAATTGCCGTTAATTGAATTAATTGAATTAATGGGAAAGTGATAAGAACCCGGCCATCACTTTTCTCTTTTCTTATGCTTGTTTTGTTATAATTTGATACATCAGTTGACTGTGGTTTGTGAATGTCAAACATTTAACTGGTATTAATCTAATTATTAATTTCATTAATCCATTAATCTGAGAGTTGAAGGAATTTTGTTTGGGGCCATCAAAATTTGGATTTATTGGCATTACGTTAGTGAAGGGATGAAATTGTATGACAATCGGTGGAATTTTAGGTGTACATAATTATACATAAATCAAAAGTGGTAAAATATTACTAAAATTCAATTAATTAGATGATAAATTAATAATTTTTTAAATATTTTTTCATTTATTCATTCTCCGTAAAATAAGCTTTCATTTGATACCAATGTCGACTGTGTTGTCTCCTTTAAAAAAAATTTGTTGGTTAATTAATCAATTAATTTTATTAATTCAATTAATAAGAAAGTTGCAGGAACTCAACTTGGGGCCATCGATTTTTGGATTCCTTGTGGTCATATTAGTAAATTCACAAATTTTCATGCTTTCTTCACGATTTGCACGATTGTTATATGTATTGGAGCTTACAGACCCCACTATAATGTATAGGCCTAGTACATTTTCAAAAACATTGTTAAATCATGGAGTTGGATTATAACTCCAAGGTTAAATCAACTGTTCGTAAATCCGTTGAAAAGAGCTTCCGTTCTCGGAGGTTTGTATAGGGCGATAACGGGAACTGCTTCATATCTCAAACACAAATACCAGGGGACGCCTTGGGAGAGTGATTCAGACCCCCCCAGGCGGTAAGTGCATATCACGCCTACGTCACGAGATTTCGGAACCCATGTTCAAGAGGTTCGCCCATGAATGATAACAGACTTCTAGAAGAGTTAATATTTGTACGTAGTTTTTATCATCAGCATGCGTTATCTAACATTAACAGAGATATCATTACTATCTGCGATGGTACCAGTGAAAATAAATATATTACGTTAATTCGTGACAAAATTTCGATTCGAGAAGTGTTATTTTTTAAATTTTGAAATAGTAATTATTTACTTTCTTACAATATTCTATTTAAAAAAAAAATACACTTAATTGTTATTTCCATTACTTAAGTGTTTGCAATTGTATTTATTTTATTTACGTACAAAGTATACATGTCGACAATAGATAGTACTAAAAGGTACAGATAGACATCTGACATAGGATGTTTTACTTTTAACCATTACCAAGGTAGCTGTCAATCAAGGAAATACACAGACTGGTTGATTATTTCGAATAAAGTTGTTGATTAGCCGGAACCAAATCACGTAATAAGAATCTGAATGAAACCACCTAGTCACTGCTGGTTACGTAATCTTACAAGTAGCTCCTAATCTCAGTCTGGTCGGTGATCGTTCACAGACTCCAAGGCCTCTTGTTTCTCGCACTTGACAAGCACAATTTCATTGTTTAGGCAGAGGTAAATAAAACATGGTTTTAGATGAGAAATCTCAGGAACCAACAGTATTAACTAACATTTGTTTTCACACAAAATGTGCATGGTATATCTTCTGGGCAGTTGTTATGTAAACTAGGAAGCTTCGCAAACGCTTTTTCAGGCGCGTTGTTGGATGAGCGTAATTGTTTAAAAACGAAAAAAGCGTAAAATTAAGATTTTCATAAGAAATAATTATTCGATAACGCTAAAATTTCACGCGAATATATTAATTCATAAAATTAAGGTTCTGTAAAAAAATTATTACAATCGGATAAAGCATGTAGATAAGTCGAAGAATTTTTTTAAAATTTTTTTTAAAAAAATCGTAAAATTGCCATTATCATGAGAAATAAATTTTTGATTGCGCTCTTATTTCACTCGAATATGTAAATTCATAAAATTAAGGTTCTGTAAAAAAATCATTACAATCGGATAAAGCATGTAGGTGTTATAAGTCGAGGAAATTTAAAAATGGAAAAAAAAATCGTAAAAATTGCGTTTTTTATAAGAAATAATTTTTCGATTACGCTCAAATTTCACACGAATGTATTAATTCATAAAACTAAGGTTCTGTGAAAAAATCATTACATTCGGATATATCATGTAGGTGTTATAAGTAGAATAAATTTTTAAAAAATTGAACAAAATCGTAAAATTGCGATTTTCATAAGAAATAATTTTTCGATTGCGACGTGGCAGTTCTAAGTCCAGAGATTTCGAAGGTCTCCAGAAAATTATTATTATTGGTTTAGCCGGAATCGTGCTAACAGACAGACAAAAATACAAAAAGAAAGAAAAAAATCATTCCGGATTTTTTTCTCCAGTGTAGTGAAATGGAATTTTCGCTTCGCTCGCTACGCTCATCCAATTATTGCCTGCTGTTATTGTACCACGCTCATATCCCGTTGGTGGAGGTGCCAAGTACACAACTATTCCAACTTTTGGAGAGCTAGTTATAATAATTATTATAAGTGTAAATTATATTTTAATGTTTTTAAATTAAAGACTTAATTAGTTTTTGTTGTTTATGTTTTATTAAAATATTAAAAGATGATGTGATGTATAGAAATTCATTCAAAACCAGCGTTAAGATGGGGAAGTATTTAATATTAGATAGATGCGTGAAAACAGCGTTAAGTTTTATAGGTGCTATAGACATCAGTTGAACACGTTTGTGGAAACTACATGCGAGATATTCTTTTGGTACAGTTTTTTAACTAGTTTAATTTAAACCAATTTTTTTTT
>JAMZAV010009931.1:0-22746 GCA_024449915.1 Sweltsa coloradensis
CTATCTATCTCTAGCTCTGCTCAGAACAGGGTTTTTCCACGCTATAATAGCAACGTCTTTCACGAGCTCCCCCCCACGCTTCTGGCCGGCGCCACGAGAGCGAGCTAAGTGGAGTAGACAGACCGCGCTATGCTACCCGGCTCGAGTATTGTCTTTGTGAAGGTCGTTCTTCTTGGAAATCGTGGTTCTGTGAAGTTTCATTTCAGTTTTCGTTGAGATTGTTGTTCATTCATTTACGAGATATTATCAGTTTAACTATTCAATGCTCCGATATTTATTACGTGACGAGATGAATATTGTTAGACATTAGTTTGGAAGACGACGTAATATTGGTGTGAGAGAACTGATAAGATAATATTATCGTAGCACTACGGAAAGAAGAAAAGCGATTACGAGTTGGCGTGGAGCGGGGAGGAATGCATCTCAATAAAATACTTGTTGACCTTGCTTGGCCGTGACGCGCCGAGGTTGTGCAATCAGCGCCTGATCGGCGCAGGAATGCAGCCGCCTGCCGCCCGAGCCGAGCCGGCCCGTAACACACGCGTCATGCTGGTGCCGTACACTGCACAGTGCAGGCGCTTCGTACTTCACGCCTTACGAGTGTTGTAGATCTCGCAGTGGACGCATTTTTCACGGAATAAAGCAATGTCTTGACTGGTACTATTTTATGAAGTTCTGCAGAGCGGGCGGTAAATTACAAAATTTTGGGCGGGCGAGCTATTCGATCATCGAAATATCGATAATCAACTCTGGAAGACTGAATCGATTATCGATCGTTTCGGGAAATAATCGTATCGATCGATCAAACACAGCTCGTCACGGCCACTGTCGGAGCGTTTCAGAATGCGTATGACGGAATGCACCAGAGCGCTGCGGGGACAAACCTGTCGTGATGAGATAACTCATCATAGCCATGGAACTGGTTAACCGAACCGGCATTCCAAGAGTTCATGGTAGATGACAATCATACAAACCTAACTAGCAGAGAACAAATGAGATATTTATTTATTTATTTGCAGAGAGAGATTTGAGATCGACGATTGTCAAACGGCAACCCTAATAAAAATCCTGTACTACTATATTCGGGTCAATATGTTCATACTAGGCTAATTTTAGTTGTTTACGAGGATTAAATCAATACTAGGAGGTTTGGGTCACGTCCTAATCTAAAGTGAACAGTTTCAGAAGGATTGGGCTATAAATTACATAATGTTAGGGATGTGCAAGTTTGAGTTGAGTCCAAGTACTAAAAATAACTTGAGTATCGAGTCAAATTTTAGTCCAAATAGTTTGTTTCTAATTTCACTAATACTCTTCAATTATTACTACTAGTGATGTGCAACGATATTAATAATTTGATACAATATCGATATTGCGGTAAATGGAAGACAATTTAAAAGCCCGGCAGAAGGTGGAATCCTCGTTTTGAAAGCCAACCTCATTTCTGTCCGCCTTATCCAAAAATATCCTACAAATCTACATAATTGACGTCATTTGCAAAACAGTGTAAATAATACGTAATTGGTTTTACAGTTCCAAAAGTACAAAACACAAGGCGGTAATTTGCTGTGCCGCTATACGGAATAATTAACCAACTTTACACAATCTTTAATAAATATATTATAGAGTGGTCTATCGTCTAGTTTAGTGAATGCGTGGGGTAAGGATTCCAGCAGCTTACATCAAAATTGTAGGTGCCTGCGTGAGACGAATAACCATGAATATATACCAACACAATTGTCGAAACGTTTCGGCCCGTGCGGCCTTGGTCACTTTACCGTTAGAGAAGTATTTAACTTTGTTGTTTCATTATGTTTTTGCAACTGAGTTTTAAATGCAGACTCTGAGAATAGTAATATGAAAATCCCCCTTGTCCCGTGCAGACGCTGTCCCAGGTGGAATGTCCTCGCAGTCAGATCCCGGAACACTTGAACGCCAGGGAACGTCTTGAGTGGCTCCAAGAACGTCGCGATGTCGGACTGTGGGTCGTGTGTGACTCTTGCGACAAGAATCGTTTCCTTCCCGACGTCAAGGATCCGTTGGAGTTGCCTGACAAGTGGTTCTGCCCTATGCACCCCGGTAAGCATGTTTGTTTTTATCTAAGTTCCAAATAGAACACATATAATGAAAATACGCAAAGCTTTTGTTAGAGATAACATCGGGTAGTAAAAATTGGCATAAGTGTCAGCTCCTTTGTGACCCAGATCGTGTTTCTCCTTAATAATGGTTGATTCAATATTTAAAACAGTTTATTTTTAGTGGATAGCAACACAGAAATTTACCAAGCATGTTGGTACAATGGTAAAATTTTAAAATTTTCTGTCATTATATTTTAACGACTTATAAGAACCTACACAACAAGAATGCAGTGGAAATAAGTCTATTAACACTTTAAAAAATTCAATCAATAAATCTAAAAAGTAAGGCTGGGCTATGACATAAAGTTCAATTATTGATATTACACAAAAATTTTGATATCGACAACGATATATCGAAAGCAATACACGTATTTTAATATCCCCTCCCCCTTAGCAGTTTGCAGTGAAATGAAAAACAAAGTATTTTCTAAACCATTGTATTTATTGATTAATTACACTTGGGTGGTTATTAACTTATTAAACTTTTAATGAAGGGTATTTTTGTAATTAATAGAGATGTGCAAAAATGGTTTTTTAAAGTTTGAAAATTCGCGCCTTAAAAATAAAAATTCGCGATTTGTCGTGATTTACCAAAAAAACACAATTTTCTCATGCACAACTTTAAAAAAAAAAATGATTGATTGATTGATTGATTTTAATGATTTAAAAGAAAAACAAGCTCATGAGAGTGAAGTTCAGAATCAGTTTTAATTTTAAGCTCAATTTCAGCCTTCAGTTTTCAAAGTTTCCGACAGTTTTTACCAGAATTAATTTCGTCTACCCGGCACCTCCACCAAATTTACGAAATTATGCATTTTTTATGTGTCTTTTGATATGGATTTGAAGTATTTTGAGCTTACTCTCGTTCAAACGATTATTAAGATCTCACAATCGCGTTGTATGACACGGCGCCTCCACCATATCTACCAGCAAGTATTAATTTAATTTCGACTTCGACCCGGCACCTCCACCAAAACTTTGAATTTTTTTTATTTTTTAAAATTTCGCGACCTAATTCGCATTTAAGGACATAATTGCTAATTTCGCCACTAGTTCGCGGTATCAACTAAAATTTCGCGAATTGGAAATTGGTACCATTCAATCACAATTCATGAGATTCATGTGCAAACTGAATTTGAAGGGATTATTGCAACTTTAAAAAAATTCGCGAATTTCGTTGTCACCATTTTTGCACATCTCTAGTAATTAATAATGAAGGACTAGTATGTACAAAAAGTTTTCCTTCCTTGTTTGGCTTCAAGAACACTCAACATCGTGGGTCCCGTCAAGGTCCCGGGCTCACGGGTGATGTCACTGTGAAAGGCGGCGCGGCGATTGGCCACTTGCGCAGGCGCTGCATGGATCGGTCGGAGTGGAGTGGAGTGTCTAGTCAAAAGCATACAGTCGGGTCTTGTAAAACATGAAACAATCACTCAAATAACTAAAAAGTGAAAACTCATAAATAAAAACAGTACTTACCACAACTTGAAGTCCTCGAGATAAGTGCTTGTCAAGCTTGTTCGCGTGCTGTTTATTACGTGTCCACACGCTCCCACGGTCCACGGAACACTTCACACTTCAAAGATAACGAACGATAAACAGAATGCCTCAACTGCTGTAAATGTGGCAGCCAGCCAACTCAGAGAACACATGTCACAGGCGAAGGCCTAGCAACTGATCTGGCGGCAGGGGAAGAGAGCTGCTGCTGCTGCTGCTTGCTCGAGTTGCACACGGCCGGCCGGCCGGCCGGCTGGTTATGCGCACACAACGGGTGAAAGGGGGACGGACAAGTGTAGCGACGAGTGGTAAGGGGAGGAGATGAAAGGTGATGAGAACAAAAGTTTTAAAGTTTTCATATTTTTTCACAGGCAATTGAAACGTAGAACATTAGAAATCAAAACATTATTTTTGAAATTTATTTTTTTGACTTTTATTTTATTTTTAAATTAATTACTTTTTCAATATTTTTTTGATATTCAACCAAATATTGATATCGAAAAAATCGGCTCATATCGATATCGTATCGAAATATCGATTTCTTTGCCCAGCCCTACTAAAAAGAGCTTTTCTGTAGCTAGACTTACTCCAGTCTGTAACTGTTATAGTAGCTTATCGTTGCCATGCAAAAAAGGCGCTTCTATTATCGTTTTACGCTAATTTTTTGTAGCTTTTTTACATGTATTATTGCCACTCTCGACAGATCCGACCCTGAACGACTGTAGCTACCCCGAGACTGGGCCTACGCTGGTTGAACAAGATGACCTAGTTCACCATCTGTACACCAGTGGCAGTGTCGTCTGGGCTCGTCTGGACGGCTTCCCCTGGTGGCCGGCTATGGTAGACGACTGTCCGGACGTTGAGGCCTTCTATTGGCTAAACGACTTCTCTGACATTCCAGTAAGTACTATACAAATGTAGGGTGACCATCCGTCCCGGAAAACCGGGATTGTCCCGGAATTCAACCTCTCGTCCCGGTGTCCCGAAAAATGCTTTCGGGACACCTTTTTGTCCCGGATTTGTCACAAGAAATAAAATCTCCTATTTTCGGTGAAAATTCATTAATTTTCACTTTTCAGTATTCTTTGAGCGCGAAGCGCCGTTCTTTTTTAAAAGTAACCACTCGCGCAGCAGACAACCGAGTATTCTTGCAACGCGAGACGCGACAAAGAGGCCGCGCTCGCCGCCCGCCCAACCCACTCCACTTTCGAGTCGCAAGTTGCAACCTTGAGACAGCCTAGGCGGAGGCTATCCTACTGTGCAGTGCACGTGGGTTGTTTCGTCAGCCCTCGCTCTGATTGAGCTACTGTTCGGTTGTGTTGTGTCTGTCAGTGATATTGTGCCGTGTGAGTAGGAAGCATTATGCCGAAACCGAAACGGAAATGTTCGTTTCAAGAAAAATATTCGGCCGAGTGGCACTTCATTAAGAAAGGAAGGTATGACGACGAAATCGAGTGCAAGATTTGTAATTGCTTCTTAAACATTGGTCACGGTGGTCGATCTGATATTAATGACCACATCAAATCCAAAAAACATAAGTCCCGTGTGTGTACTTCAGTGGAAGGTAGGACAGCTACGAGCTGTATGGATAATTACGTGGTAAAAAAGGGGACTGCAGAAGAGGACAAGGTTACTGCTGCAGAACTGACAATGGCCTACCACACTATAAAACATCACCACTCGTTCAGATCCGCTGATTGTGGGAAAATTTTATTCCACATTATATTTAGTGATTCGCAAATTGCCCCTAAATAGTCATCTGCCAGAACGAAGACTAGTGCTCTAATTATAGGGCCCCAATGCGTCAATGACGCAATCGCTGACATCAAGAAAAGTTCCTGTTATAGCGTTGCTACTGATGCAAGTAATCACAAAGCTGAGAAACTTTTTCCTCTTTTAGTGCAATACTTTAACAAAGATACGGGAGTTGAATCCAAACTTATTAAAGTAAGCTCACTTACAAATGAAACCTCGCAAACAATTGCAAACTACTGTATTGACACTATTAATAGTAGTAAGCTAAAGAAAGAGAACTGTGTTGCATTCGGTGGCGATAATTGTAACACCAATTTCGGAGGTCTCAACCGCCGAGGAACCAACAATGTTATCATGAAACTAAAGGATAAGGTAAATATAAACCTTGAAGGAGTTGGATGTCCAGCTCACATATTGCACAACACAATGCAAACATCTGCTGACATTCTATCTTGTGACGTTGAGGTTATTGTTGTAAAACTATTTACATACTTTTCTATTTACACTGTGCGAACTGAGCGACTAAAAGAGTTCTGTGAATTTGTTGGAACTGAATACCATGGCTTAATGTCTCATTCCAAGACGCGATGGCTATACCTGTTAGAGGTCTGCACGGGCCTACTTCTAGAAGCCCGGCCCGGCCCGGGCCCGGAATTTCAGGCCCAGGCCCGGCCCGGGCCCGTCATAAGTGTAAGTAGGCCCGTTACAGCCCGTTCAGAGGTTAAACTCAAAGCAACAGCATGTGGATTTTTTTAGATTTTACCATGGGATATGAATGAACGTCACGGTGGGGATGAAAAGTACTATTACGAGAAACAAAACGTTTTAAAATTTTGGTCGAAGAACATTTCTATGATCGCAATCGCAAATACCGATTTCAAATTATATCATAAAGCCCAAAAAAAGCCCGTCTCATTCAGTGAAAAGCAGGCCCGGGCCCGGCTTAAAATGCACGACAAGGCCCGAGCCCGGCCCGCGGGCCCGGGCCCACCGGCCCGCGGCCAAGCCCGAGCCCGTGCAGACCTCTAATCCCTGTATCCTGCTGTCAACAGAATATTGGAGATGTATGATGCTCTCAAATCGTATTTTCTGTCGGAAGAGAAATCTCCTGCAATCATCACATCTTTCTTTAATAACCCACTAAGTGAAGCGTACTTATGGCTAATTCACAGTCAGCTGACTTTGTTCAAGAATCAGACTCTTAAGATTGGAGGTGCAAAAAAGAGCATTATAGAAGTGGTTGACATTCTAGATGCGACTTTAGATAGCGTCAAGAACAGGAGAGATGCTGTTTTCACTAGGGCTGGGCAAAGAAATCGATATTTCGATACGATATCGATACGAGCCGATTTTTTCGATATCGATATTTGGTTGAATATCGAAAAAATATCGAAAAAAATAATTAATTAAAAAGAAAATAAAAGTCTAACATTTTTTTTTTTTTAAATCAAGTTTTGAATTCTAATGTTCCACGTTTCAATTGCCTGTGAAAAAATATTATAACTTTTAAAACTTTTGTTCTCATCACCTTTCATCTCCTCCCCTTTCCACTCGTCGCTACACTTGTCCGTCCCCCTTCACCGCTGCGCGCGCATAACCAGCCGGCCGGCCGGCCGTGTCCGTCTTACCACAAAACATTTTGAACAATGTTAGGGCCTAGGCCTATGGTTTTTAACAGGGTAGGGCCAAGCACAAGCTCACATATGCCAACCACAGTCCACAGTTCACCAGTCTGATTCCTGGTCTTCATTGTTTTGAAGTTTACGTCGTAGCTCCTTCGCAATTCCTTGCTGATTTGTGAGGCAGAGGAACCTTTCTTTTCCACGCGATCAGCAGTCTTCATTTGTTCATCTTGAGCCATTTCATCTTCTCCTTCTTCATCATCACTCATTATTACGTTACGTAGACTCTTAGCAACGTAGATAGACAACCCCGACGATCAAAGTCCATGTAGGTCAAGCTAGGTCACGACGTGATCAAGACAAGTAACTGTGCGACGACTAGCAGACAGCTGGTCTGGTTGAGGCCGTCGGCTAGGTTCGCCCAAGTTCGGCTGGCATCGAGTGGGTGGGCGGGGCGAAGCGCAGCAGCCGATGCGCGCGAGTTGTATTGCGGGTAGCCAGGCGCTATTTCAAATGCAAGCGCGCGGAAATAACGCGAGTGCTGTTTTTGAGATTGTATTTTCGGAAAAAAACATCGCGCTATATTCGGACCGATACGGTAATAACAAAAATACCCTTCATTAAAAGTTTCATCAGTTAATAACCACCCAAATGTAATTAATCAATAAATACAATGGTTTAGAAAATACTTTGTTTTTCATTTCACTGCAAAATGTTATGTGGGAGGGGATATTAAAATACGTGTATTGCTTTCGATATATCGATATCGATATCGAAATTTTGACAATTATCGATATTTGAACTTTATGTCATAGCCCAGCCCTAGTTTTCATGCCCGTAATTGTAAAATCTATACTGCAGAGAGATGAGGTAACTACAACAATGAGCAAAAAGTTCGAAGCTGAGGTGAAAGATTTCTACAGTACTTCGTACGAATACTTACAAAAATGGATTCGTCCACTTTCAAAATTTTCATGTTTTTCATGGATGCTGCTAAACAATATTCCGGAATGGGCTGAAGTTGAAGCAACCTGCATTCACTTAAAAACCATTGGGCGGGAAGTTGATGACGTTTTGTTGTTTGACCAATTCCCCATTGTAAAACGAATCACAGGAAAAGAGATAAAGGACAACAAAGAATCTTGGAAGAAGAAATTAGCCCACGAAAAGTGGTTGTTGATTCTTCAACAATGTGAGTTTGAAGAACAATACTCGGAATTGCTGCGTATTTGTGAGTTTATTTTTTGTATACCAGCACATAACGCTAACGTCGAGAGAATATTCTCCCTGATGAACATTCAATGGACCGACGAAAGGAACAGAATGGAACTGAGTATGGTAGAGGCGATTCTTCAATGCCTAACAAATTTCAAATTAAGTTGTACTGAGTTCCATAACTATGTTTTAGAAAATAAGAAAGCCCTTTTCCCATTGGCAAGGGCATCTGAAAAGTACAAGAATGAAGATAAGGAAACTGCGCCATCAACAAGTGGAACTGAAGTTAATTAGGCTTCCTACAGAATAAAATGTATAATAAACATTCACACAATTTATTCATATAAATAAAATAAAAATTATGAGATGCATTCTTCATTGAAAACTGTTAAGTTATTTCATATTTTGTTAAATTATTATCCTCCATATCCAGTGTAAAAGCAACCAAAAGTGACTTAAATGCTTTGTCGGCGAGCCGCGAGCGGGTTGGAACAATCAAGGGTCGAGTGTCTCGTCGGCGTCAGTCATTGCGCCTATTTATCATTTGCTGAAACCTGACTTTTCTACTTGCACCACACTCTCAAAGCAAAGGCCAACCCCCAACCCAACCTGTCTCAGATCTCACTACAGGCTATCTTGGGGGAAAAATTACCCCAAAAATTTTTCGCCTCCGGCGGCTGGGGCTTCGCCCCAGACCCGGTTGGCCCACGCAAGTCCATACAAAACGAAAGTACATGTGTCCCGGTTTTTACTTTTAGGATTATGGTCACCCTATACAAATGCATGCATCATATTCATAGTGCGAGTGAAGCCGCCTAGCAACACACGCATGCAAGCTGCCTACCAGCAGAGCAGGGGTGATGCGTTGCGCTTCGGACTTCACGCCTTATGCGTGTTGTAGATCTCGTAGTGGAGGATTTTTTTACGGAATAAAGCGATTAATGTCTTGACTGGAAATATTTTATAAAGTTCTGCAGAGTGAGTGGTTAATAACAAAATTTCGGAAGGGCAAGGGAAGACTGATTTGATTATCGATCGTTTTGGGAAATACCTAATCATATTGATCGATATATTCATTATCAAATGGCAACCCTAGTTTTAACAAACAGCGAAAAGAGTACTTCCAAGGTGGTGTCAGTGAGATGAAACCAGTGATCACTTGTGTACATATTAACATTGAAGATATAATTTGTCGTAAGTTTTACCTTTTCGCAATGAGAGGAAGGCAAAAAATAAATAAAACCATAACATTAACATCGCTTCATACAGTTTTTAAAACAAAATTTAAGAAAAAATTAAACCATTTACAAATGCTTCTACGTGTTGGGTCCCTAACGTTGAGTAAGACTACAATAGTATTTGTTCCGTTTCAGACTCACTATAATGTGACTTTCTTGGACAAGGAGTCGCCAACCCGCGCCTGGCTACTGCCGTCTCAACTGCAGCCCTTCACTGGCAACGAGAAAGGCAGGATGTTCAAATCTGTGAGTCAAATTCTGGTATTATTTTCTTATTCTTTGCTAGAGACTGACTGTGCTCAGATAACGGCATTAAACATTCTCTCTCATTGACTGTCAGTGCCTATGGAGGATAAAACATTTCGTAATTTACGACTTAATTTTTTTTTTAAAATCATTACATTTAATTCTTATGTAACCTACTTGTGTAAAACTAAAATGGACTTCATGGTGAAAACTGTTACTATTAACTGCAACTACGTAGGTACGTATTGTTATTTGTTGTCCAAAATAAATTGAAATTACGTACAAAACAAACTGCAATGTCCGATGGCCCAGTATTTTTTTACCCATTTAGCATGTATGCAGCCTGATATCTTCTCACTAGACTTTCTCAAGATTAACCAATCAAATTGGGAAATATTTACGAGTGATGCCAGTGTTTAGAGAATGAGTTTCGGCAGACCTAGATAGAAACATGGTTGAGATTTGGAAAGTAATTTATAGTTCCTTGCAATGTCCTTAACAGGTTGCCTACGGCGAGAACTACTCTGCGCGTCTGACTGTCGCCAAGTCTCAAGCGATGCAGGCTTTGTCTATGACGCCCGTTGAGCGACGCAAGAAGTTCAGTTTCCTTGCGCGATACCCGGGAAAGATTGGCCCTTTGAGGAAGATCAGCGTTGCTAAAAGTAAGGACATGCAATCATCTTGTTATTGTTTGGTATGCCACCTTAAGTTTCAAGGGATCCTAATACTATTAAAAATTATAATAGAGTCAAAATTCTTCTGTTCATCTGTCTCTGTCATTTTGCATTTAAAAACTGATCATGAACTCCGATTGACATGTTTTTTGTGTTGATTATGCCCTTCAATAAGGATGATACAGAATGGTTTTGGTGGTTTTGGTGTGTTGCACAGGAAATCGCGGCAAAAAAAAAAAGATTTTTTAAAACGGTTTACAAAATGAAAACCGGTTTCCGATTATTTGATGTAGGCCTTAATTTGTACCTACCATATCTCAACTTTTATTGTTTCCTACCATTGCCTACATCCCCTCCCTTATCTAAGCAGAAGCTAACATGTGTTCAATTGTTTTCAGTCCGCAAGGAGCTTGCCAAGATGGAGAAGGCATCCCAAGTCAAGTTCAGCCAGAGAGACGTATCACTGCTGAGAGACGCTGAGGCAGATGACTCTTCGTCGGAGTCAAGCTCAGATTCTGTGTCCAAATCTGAAGAGGGTAAGGAATTTGTTTGAAGCTTTCTCGGTTATATGTATTGATGACTTCTAAACGAGAGACATGACGAGTAGGGCTGGGGTTTGACATATCATCAAATTATCGATATGGCTTGAAAATTTTCAATTTGATATCGATATATCGAAAATTGAAATTAATTGTTTGTAAAAAAAAATGAATTAAAAAAATCAAATAAAAAATTTTTGAAAAATTACACTATTAGGGATGCACATCGATACTTTTTTCATTATCGATTATCAAAATGCTAAATTCATTATCGAATCGATATTATCGATTATATCGATATCACCAACAAAGCCAATTCCGACCTATCAGTGGAACCTCAAGTGTGGCAAATGTAAGTCAAATCAAAACAATACAATTGCGTTCCTTTAGCTGCCTCGCTGTCAAGTGTTTATGGTTTCGTCATCGACTGATAGCTCATTTCCAAACATAAATCTCCAGTATGACACCATCAGCCCAGCCAGTGCATGGCACAACGATAATAATAGATAATAGTTTGGTTCGTGCACTATTGACTAGGGGTGTGCGAGTAGCACATTTTGAATTCGAGTCGAGTCGAGTATTCCTTTAAATACTCGAGTATCGAGTCGAGTCGGGTATTCATTTCAAAATTTAATTTTTTTATTTAGTCGGTCCACTTGGAACACAACGATTTTTCTGTTGTAAACATAAAAAATACATCATTGTACTTGTATCAGGCTATTGAGGCCTTCCTACCCTTTGTGTTAGTCAATTTCAATAAAATTATAATTATACAGTAATAGTTCCTGGCTCCATAACAATACTGCTGCAATGAATCCAAAAAAAATCCTCCAAATTCGCACTCTCATTATAATATTCGCACTCTCACTATAATATTCGCGGTCTAGGCATCTCCAATGCTATTTCAGCACATTTGAATATTCCGCGCCCTTGAATGGTTCCAGCAGTCGATAAAGAAGTTACCTAACCTTCTTTATCGACTCTAGTTCTAGCGATGACACACGGAGCGCGCCACGCGTCGTTCGCGTCATCAAACACTGGCATCAAAGGGGTAGACTTACTGTGTTCCTCAGTAAACTCAAGAAAATAGCCCCTATATCACTGTAATTTTTTGGTGTTGTAATGCTGTTAATTTAATTTTCCTCCTAACCTGAGAACTAACTATAATATATGTCATAATTTATACTTGTTTCCAAAACTGGAACACTTCCCCTTGTAATTTTGTAAAAACTGAGGCCCAGAATACTAAAGACCACAATACGGTTACCCCATCAAAGCAAAGATGGAAGATTGAAGGAAGAGACATAAAACATGTCAAACTACAACTACGCCAACTACAATTTATAAATACGTAAAAAGTGCATTAATGGAATGTTCACTGGCATTCTTTCTTCTCGATAGTTGATCTGAAATATTAGTGATATAGACGCAACGAAACCAATAAAGGATATTTTGTTTTCGAAACAAGGGTTACAAGGGTTACAAGGGTTAAACCTAGGTTAGGCCTAGCCCTAGTCCTATTCCCGGTTCCCGCATCCAAGTCTCCGTTGTTGTTTATCGTAATAATTTTGAAAGCACGCAGTCTCTAGGGCCAAGGCCTACTTTCTGCCGTCACAGTACACACGTAGTAGGCCTTGGTTGTAATAAGCCTAGGCCCAGGTCTCTGTACGTAGGCCTAGCCCTACTGTGATGAATCATCACAGTAGGGCTAGCAGTAGGCTTTTCAGTTTTCATAGGATTTCATATGTTTAAAACTCGACTCGAAAACTTCGAGCCTAAAACCAAACTCGACTCGATGTCGAGTATAAAAAAAACTCTAAAAAACTCGACATTTCTAGTACTCGCACACCCCTACTATTGACCAAATATTTGATATTTCGATAATCGATAATGAATTTTGGTTATCGATTATCGAAATAATTAGGGGTCTGTGGGTAGTACTTTTTAAGGTCGGGTTCGGGTAATCATAATAACTTCGGGTTTCGGGTCGGGTTCGGGTAAAGAAAATAACTGCAATTTCAATAGGGCAATGCCAATCTTTAAAAAAAAAAAAAAAATAACGATTAAATATTTAAATTCATTTTAGGGACCCTGAAAAAAAGCAAATAACAAGTCTTCATTTCGTTATAAAAATCTTAAATTTCAGAATAAAAACTCAAAATAAAGGATCCATTTCGAATAAAAAATTCAATTATTTCAAACTATTTTTTTCAAATTTTGCGTACTTTCAAACTAACCGCCGTTTTTCCCGCCGTTAAGTTTCAAATGTTGGTACTTCGTAGATCAAGAAACAAAGTTTCTATAGTTTGTATTTGTTATGTTGCCGACCCGGTGAGGTGTGACGTCAACAGCAGCAGCTCAACAGCTGTTGTACTTGTGTGGCCTATTATTGTAGTGGCCTATTTTCTCGCGAGAATAATATAGTACATACTTGGAAAATGGGGAAATAACTGCCGATTTTGACCAAATTTCGTGAAAAACAATAGAACTGGCTGTATTTCGCCTTAAAAGTAAAACCAGTCTTATTTTGCTCCATTTCGCGATTGTTTTTTGACGATTTTCGGGTCCTAAGTGGTTAGCAATTTAGGCCTAGGCCTACCCGAAAAAAAAAACGATTTACATTTATAAAAGCCCGAATTTCGGGTATGCTTCAAAACCCGAAATTATCCGAAATTTCGGGTGCCCGCAGACCCCTAGAAATAATGTCTTTTATTGATTATCGATCGATAATATCGATTATCGTGTGCATCCCTATACACTATTAAAAGAGTGGGTCTATTTTTTAATAATTTGTGGCCAAATAGGGTTGATAAGGTATCACTAGAGATGTGCAAAAATGGTGACAACGAAATTCGCGAATTTTTTTAAAGTTGCAATAATCCCTTCAAATTCAGTTTGCACATGAATCTCATGAATTGTGATTGAATGGTACCAATTTCCAATTCACGAAATTTCGCGAAATTTTAGTTGATACCGCGAACTAGTGGCGAAATTAGCAATCATGTCCTTAAATGCGAATTAGGTCGCGAAATTTAAAAAAAATAAAAAAATTTCAAAGTTTTGGTGGAGGTGCCGGGTCGAAGTCGAAATTAAATTAATACTTGCTGGTAGATATGGTGGAGGCGCCGGGTCATACAACGCGATTGTGAGATCTTAATAATCGTTTGAACGAGAGTAAGCTCAAAATACTTCAAATCCATATCAAAAGACACATAAAAAATGCATAATTTCGTAAATTTGGTGGAGGTGCCGGGTAGACGAAATTAATTCTGGTAAAAACTGTCGGAAACTTTGAAAACTGAAGGCTGAAATTGAGCTTAAAATTAAAACTGATTCTGAACTTCACTCTCATGAGCTTGTTTTTCTTTTAAATCATTAAATTAAAATCAATCAATCAATCAATTTTTTTTTTTTTTTAAGTTGTGCATGAGAAAATTGTGTTTTTTGATAAATCGCGACAAATCGCAAATTTTTATTTTTAAGGCGCGAATTTTCAAACTTTAAAAAACCATTTTTGCACATCTCTAGGTATCACCAAAAATTCATTTAACGATTTTTACGTTCCCACGATCGCGTTTTATGACCCAATACCTCCACTCCACCATATGTACCAGCCAGGATTAATTTGATTTTGACTATCGGAACTCCACCAAAATTACGAAATTTTGCATTTTTTGTGTAAATTTTGATATTTTGATATGAAGCCAAATTATTGATAGGAACCAAATAAATTCTACTTATCGATACGATATCAAAGTATGTTTTTTTTTGCCCAGCACTATTGACGAGTGAATTTTCCAATATATATATTTATTTTTTTATTTATTTGGACAACAAATAACAATACAAAGTACAGTTAAAGTTTATAACAGTTTTCACCGTGTAGTCCATTTTTGCTAAACATAGACTAGTTGTTACATAAGTATTAATAATTTAATATAATATAATATAGGTATTTTACAAAATAGTATAGGCCTATAGCCTATTATATGGTACCTCCTACTAATAATAAAATATAGCAATTATTAGGTAGTTCTGTCTGTCATAAAGTCTTTTATGCTGTAGTATGCCTTTTGTATTAGGAATTTAGTTAGTTCATTTTTGAATTTGATGTGTTCTGTTATGTTTTTTATTGATTGGGGGAGTTTATTGAATAGAGTTTTATTCAAATAATCAGAGTTTTTTTGACCTAGGTTTGTACGATATTGGTTAAGATGGAGGTTATTTTTGTTCCTTGTGTTGTGGGTGTGTATGCCACTGTTGACTGCGAGAGTGTGGATGTTTTTTCTTATGACTAAAATTGACTTGGTAATGTAAAGGCATGTAACTGTAAGAATGTTTAGTGTAATAAAGTAGGGTTTGCAATGCTCCGTCGGCTTAAGGGTACATAATGCCCTGATTGCTCGTTTTTGCGTGATGAATACCTTGTCGATATGAGTCGATATTCCCCAAAATTCGATTCCATATCTCAAGTGCGATTCAAATAGAGAAAAGTAACATATTTTAGCAGTTGATATGTTGCTTATTTGTTTGATGCTCTTAATTGCAAAACAAGCTGAGCTGAGTTTTGGTATTAGGGTGTTGATGTGGGCATGCCAGGTTAAGTTGTTATCTATTGTTATTCCCAATAATTTTGCTTGTGTAGATGATTCTACTGTGGATTTATCATGTGAATTTGTAATGCAAGGTATTTGGTTGAGTGATTTGTTTTTTTGGAATGAATGGAATTGAATAAATTTGGTTTTTGATGAGTTTAGCAGTTGTTTGTTCACCGTAAACCATTCGGTGGATTCGGTAATTCTTTTATCTGCCTTCTCTTGAAGTTGTATTGTCTCATTAGCGGTAATACTTGTAGTGAAGTCATCTGCAAAAAGCTCTGCATCCTCGATGTTATCAGGTATATCATTAACAAAGATGATAAAAAATAGTGGGCCAAGGATTGATCCTTGTGGAACGCCACAAATTACTTTTTCATAGTCAGATCTAGTCTTTGTAAGTTTGTTGTCTTTTAGTTCAGTCATTTCGACGCATTGCAGTCGGTCAGTCAGGTAAGAAGTTATAAGCTTTAGACCATTCCCATAACATATATTATATAACATTGGCCTATAGTACAGGGCTGCCGTTTTAACGGATTTTATCCGTTTTTACGGATATTAAAGGAGGACTGACATGGTGCTGGTAAATTTTAATATAGTATTCTAGATACTATTTAACGACAATATGTGCCAGCATTAGAGCTGTCAGTCAGCATGGTACCTGCCGTTTGTGCGCACGCCTTTTCGTCTACTAGCGTGTGACGACATACTGGCCTAGCCACTAGAAGATGATCGAGGCGACAATATAATACCACACGGCAGTAAACGTTCTTCTTAATATCTTTCGCGCACTGAATGGCAGAATAACCAAAATGCGTATATGTACAGTAGAATATTCGTGCACGATCATGCCGCAAACAGATTGGAATTATGTCTCTTAGCGGCTTGGCAATTATTTAATGAAAAATAACACGCGTTTTAACTTTTGTCTCCTCGCTTCCACTTGCCATTTGTGCAATGTGGTTCGGGCCTCACCGGGAATCTTCGGCACTCGCTACCGACTGTTTCCGAAATTATTCACGGCGCGAGCAAGTGGCGACTCCATAACAAAACTACCCTGTTCCCTGTTCCTCTGTTGCACGATTTTACTCAAACTGTTATGCACAAAATTCTCATCAAATTCAATATTGCCCTTTTCATGTATTGGCATTATTGCACCATGGACCATGGTTTGCTTGCTGGTTTCGATTCTCATAAAAATGCTATGAACTTTCACGTTTTACGACTAGCCTCTTAGGGTAGCCCTGTGCTTATTATGGACCATCCGGTGGCGAGGGGGGAAGAAACCTGCCGGTCTCGCACTAAACACGATGAGCGCAAGGCAGTCGGTGCGGGAGGCAAAAGTTAAAACACATGTGTTTATATTAAATTATATTGGCAAGCCCCTAAACAACATAATTCAATTCTGTTTGCGGCATACTTTAAAGCAAATATTCTGCTCTATGTATGCAAAAATTGATTATGCTGGCGCTTATTGCTTGTCAGATGTAAGAATGAACGTTTGCTGCCGTGCGATATTACACTGCCGCTTCTATCGGGGGTGAGTGGCTAGGCCAGTGTGACGTCACACACTAGTAGACGAAAACGGGAGACCAAATACCTCGAAAACGAGTTGACTTAGAGAAATGTTTTTTTCGGTAATCGTAATTATTTTAGACGTACATCAACTTTGCTTAGCCATGCCGGTCCTCCTTTAAAGGTGCAAACGGATAAACGAATTTTTAGTCTTATTTACGGATATTTTGTTAGTTACGCTTTCTATGCTTATTTTCGTATATTTGAATCTGCGCGGGCTAATTTCGATTGTAAACATTGAAGGCGGGGCAATAATCGATTCGACTTTCGATAGGGGGCGGAGTCGTGTCCCAGACGTAGTAGGAACTGCTTTTATGGAGAAACAGCCAAGCTGTTGATTTTTGGGAGGATGCAAGTTAAATTGAACAGCCAAGAACAAACAATGGAGATTGCAGCCTACAAAATTGTTTTCTTTCGTTTTTGTTTATAAAGTTTGGATTATGTGATCTTAAACGTGAAAAATGGAATTAGAATATGATTAAAATGTTATTTACTAGTTCTGCAATGTTATTATAGAACACAACACATGGGCCTAGGCTAGGCCTAGGTCAAAATTGTGATGCAACATTCATAGGGCCTAGGCCTAGAATTTTTTAACCAGGTCAGAAAATATGATTTTTATGTTTAAAATGGATTTTCTCTGAATAAATAACATTTTACATTTTTATGCAATCTCAATCAAAGCAACCACGGGCGTTTCTGGCTCATTTATTCTCGTCTGTGCATAGGCCTAGGCCATTGGCAACTTTTAGGTTATGACTTATGATGGTAACAAATATAAACATCACATTTAGCCATTTTCATAGTTCGATCAATGAAATTAGAAATTACCGTTTTTAGACTTTTCACGGATATTTGCGGATATTTAACGTCCTCCAACAGGATTTGAAAAAAATATCAGTGGCAGCCCTGGCCTAGTAGGTACATAAAATATTTACATAAGTTGACTGAACAAATAAATGTATCGCGTTTGTGTAGGTACAGTACAGTATGTTGCTTGTGGTGTGTGAGTGAGTGCAAAGTGACAGGATTTAATTTTCATTCATAGTCAAGGGTTCTTGGAGTGCACTTGCAACAAGCTGAATGAAGTATTATCACCAAACTGTGTACTGTTTCAGAACGCCGTAACGACAAAGAATCCCAAAAGAAAAGTAAGAAACGAAAGCGATTGTCAACGAAACAGAAAACGACACGCCCAGCTAAAGCACTAAAAGGTGGCAGGACCTCGAGCAAAAAGTCACCCATGAAAAAAACCAACAAGGTGGCATGCAAACAAGCCAAAGTTGTTGAATCTAAAGTGTCCGACGTCGAGAGCGACGATCAATCGACATCCCAGAGTGACTCGGAGAAGTCTGTCAGCGATGAAGACGCGGCAACTAGCGTTGCGGTGATTGAAGCGGAAGAGCAGCGCGAATCTTTAGACGCGGAAACTTATTTCAGTCTGGTAGAGAACGCTAAGCCTCGGTCGTCCGCACCGGACAAGGAGTATCTGTCGGCCGCAGATAAGAACCAGGAGGTTGAGAACGAGAAGTCGGACGACGAAGAAGCTAAATCCGATGAAACTAGTGAGAAGTCGGACGACGAACAATCTAAATCTGATGGTGAGAGTGAGAAGTCGGACTGCGAAGGTGCGGAGAAGATAGGATCTGCGGTTGGAGGGGCGAGTCCCTTCTCTGAGCGCAGTGACTCCCCGAGCCTCATGAGTACGCCAGGTGAGTGGCTGCATTTGGGTCGAGTCGTGTTAAAGGGGTATTCACCCGCTAAACTCAAAAAATATATTTCATTCAAACTAACTAGGCCTAGTTATGAATTTAGAATCCCTGATACGCGCCGTTATTTTGGAGGTCTATTTCCGTGAAGCCTGTGTGTGTGTGTGGTACCGCCTACCGCGCGCGTAATATTCGGTCTAGACCGACACCACCACCATCGCCTCACATTCTACACACTAAAAGGTGCAATTTTGCGATTTCATTCGCGTTTTGACCAGTTTATACAATTTTGTTCGTTATTTCGCGCTATACGCGAAATTCGCATTTTCAAAATGTTTTTTTTCATCTCTAAATGATGTAATTCGTCAACAATAATACATTTTAGGCAATAAAAAGGACATTTAAAAAAATTTGCGAATTTCGTTATCACCATTTTTCACTACGGTACCTCTAATTATGTGGTAAAAAAAAAATCTGGGGTAATAGCCCCTTTAAGTGGGAACAGGACACATTTGGCAGTTGGCGTTTAGGCCTAGCTATTCGCCGACGAGTATCCGACGAACACAAAACTTTACAAAGTGGTAGATAAATCATGCATGGACAGCCCTACAGTCATAGATTTTCAATACTTTGCTTTTATCAGCCAGAAAAACATCACGAATATGGACAAGTGTACACTTTTTAACAAAATCACAAATCGTGAAAAAGAATTTTTAAAATTATTTGAAAGCAAATTTTTATGGGTGTGCGAATCCATGTTTTTCATTTCGAATCTGAATCGAATCTTTCCAATGATTCGCGAATCCGAATCTTTTCCAATGGAATTTTGCGTAGCCTATCGTTAAAGAGATGTGCAAAAATGATTTTTTAAAGTTAAAAAATTCGCTTCTTGAAAAAAAAAACGCGGATCTTTTGTTATGTACCAAAAAAACGATTTGATAATGCACTACTTTAAAAAAATTTAATTTAAATTAAAAAAACTCCTCGTTTAATATTATTAGTTGGGGCCTATCACAAATTCCAGGACAATTAAATATAATAATTAATTTAAAAGAAAAACAAGCACATGAGAGTGAGAATCAGTTTTAATTTTAAGCTCAATTTCAGCCTTCAGTTTTCTAAGTTTTCTACAGTTTTTACCACCAGATTAATTTCGACTACCCGGCACCTCCACCAAAATTACGAAATTAATGCATTTTTTGTGTAGGGCCCTGATGTCAATATTTTGATATGAAATATTTTAAGCTAACTTGCGTACAAACGATTATTACGACCTCACAATTGTGCTTTATGACCCGGCACCTCCACCATATGTATCAGCCAGGAGCCCAGGATTAATTTAATTTTGACTACCTACCCGGCACCTCCACCAAAACAAAAAAAAGCTTTGTTTGAAATTTTGTTATCTAATTTGCCTTTAAAAACATAATTGCTGCCTTCCTAATACTCGAGAAAAAACGGCGGGAAATTCAAATTTTTGAATACTTCGAAAACTTGAATTTGCTAAAATTGACTCGAATCCGAATCCATCTTGGATTCGGATTCGAATTTCGTGGATTAGCACAACCCTACAAATTTTAGAAAAGTGTTTATCATATGTGTTAGTCGGCCAAGTGAACAGGAATTTGCTAAAAGAAAACGCATCTCCTATGCTCTTAACCTGTAGGATTCATATCAAATTAGTCTCATCAGTCACTCATCAGTCAATTAGTCGTGGATTTTTTTGTCTCCCGAGCACTAGAGTTGGGAGGGAAGCCCCTTCCCTAAGAACACGTACGTCTGGGCCTTGTAAGGGCAATATCTGGCTAGCCGGCGAAAACATCCATGCCACATGCGGCTAGCCGTGTGTGGCTGGTATTCGTTTTTGGCAGTCATGCCACATATGGCCCATGCGTCCGGGCCTCGTTCGGGACGCATCCGGCTAGCCAGACGCACGGCTAGCCTTGTGGTTGCCAGATCCCAGCCAGACAAGTTTTATTTACTGATGAGAGCATAGCCATGTTGCCATATGTGGGTCTGACAGGAAGTTTAGGACTCATCATGGGGTAAATAATGATACGCATACATATTTATTCACAATTTTTTTTATAAATAACTGTCAATGATATATTTCATATTTTGTTTTTCCTGCGATGGATGTGAGCGAGTGTATACTTACATGAAACATGGACAGTTTCTGGCACCATGCGCCGATATGAATCCACCTTCTTGCTGGGGGTGCGTACGTACTGCATGTGTTACCATTAGTATGAAGACCCAATTTTCTGGCAAGGGCTGAGTGGTTTAACCTTATCTTCATATAAGACTTCTGCGTGCGTTCTGCATGCATTACCATTAGTATGAAGACACGTTCTTTCTGGCAAGGACTGCATGAGTCCTTCTGTACGACTTCTGCTCCTGGCTTTGCGCGGTGTGCCTATATGAATCATCCTCTTGCTATAACGGTTCGTGCGTACTGCATGTATTACCATAAGTATGAAGACACGATCCTCCTGGCAAGGGCTGAGTGGTTTAACATTACCTTCAGTTCGACTTCTGCTCCAGGCTTTGCCTATATGAATCCATCTTCTTGTTAGGCAAAGTAAAGAATTGCACATTTATATAGATTAATTGTGGTTTATTGTATGAAAATGTTACAACGTTTTCTGCACGTCAAGTGTGCTCGCAGAAACAGGAAGAGAGGGGGGGTACAACGGAAATGGGAAGTTACAAACAAAGAATATACATTAAGGTGGCGGTGGAATATATACCGGCAAAATTCAAAAAGACATTAGGTTATAAAACACAAATAAATGTAACACCCTCACTTAATCTAATGACTTTTAAACATTTAAGTGACAACACAAGTTTAGGCATTTAGACCTATTCCTTTAACGCAACTGAGTGTCTTATCTTTTGACAGAGCTTTTGTAAGTATGTCTGCTGGCATTTTTTCCCCTGCCATGTACTTTACAATTACTTCACCCTGTTCAGCCAACTCTCTAACATAATGATATTTGACTGCAACATGTTTAGTTCTATTATGAAAAACAGGTTTCACAAGTTTACCACCTCTGGTTATCATTAAAAATTGTTACCGTCCCTAAATCCTTTTGCAATTCTGATATTAATCCTTTTATGAAAGCAATATCTTTACATGCTTCACAAATTGCAATATATTCAGCTTCGGTTGAACTAAGTGCTACAGATTTTTGTTTCTTAGCTAACCAGCTTACTGGTCCATCATTGTATGTTAAAATACAACCAGAATATGAGTGGCCGTCAATTACACAGTTTCCACGACCTGCATCTGCATATGCAACAAGTTTACCTTCTCCTTTAGTAAAACATAAACAATAATCTAGTGTTCCCTTTAAGTATCTTAGAACACGCTTCACTGCTTGAAAATGCTTCGTTCCATGACAGTTATTAAATTGACTTAAATAACTAATTGAAAAACTTATGTCAGGTCTTGTGCACACAGAAAGATACATTAACGAACCAATTATTTGTTGGTATTCACCATTCTTTTTACCGTCAACTTCTTTCTCAAGTTTTAAGTTTGCCTCCATCGGGGATCCTACAGCCTTACAACCCTCCATACCAAATCTAGCAAGAACTTCTTCTGCATACTTTGATTGATTTAGTTTGATTGTACCAGATTTTCTATCTCTGATCACCTTCATCCCCAAACATTCCTGCAATTCTCCTAGGTCCTTCATTTTGAAGCTGTGGCTGATTTGTTTTTTGAGTTCCTCAGTTTCTGACTTGTTATTAGAGAAAATGAAAAAATCATCAACATGAAGGCCTATTACAATGAGATTGGAATCCTGCTTCCTAACATACACACATGGATCATATTTTGATTTGACAAAATTAAGTTTCAACAAGAAAAGATTAATTTTAGCATTCCATGAACGTGCCGCCTGTTTAAGGCCATATATAGCCTTCTTTAGCTTTGTGA
>JAMZAV010009932.1:0-15603 GCA_024449915.1 Sweltsa coloradensis
ACCCCCTTCGGCCAGTAGTCCGACAACACCCTTCGGCCAGTAGTCCAAAAACACTTTCCCTTTGGCCAGTAGTCCGAACAATCACTCCTTCGGCCAAATAGTCCGACAACACCCTTCGGCCAGTAGTCCAAAAATCACTTTCCCTTTGGCCAGTAGTCCGACAAGCACGCCTTCGGCCAGTAGTACGACAAGCACCCCTTCGGCCAGTAGTCCGACAATCACTCCTTCGGCCAGTAGTCCGACAATCACTCCTTCGGCCAGTAGTCCGGGCAAGCACGCCATCGGCCAGTATCCCACAAGCACCCTTTTCCCCCCCCCCTTTGGCCCGTAGTCCGACAATTACGGCCTTCGGCCAGTAGTCCGACAAGCACGCCTTCGGCCAGTAGTCCGACAAGCAGCCTTCGGCCAGTAGTCCGACAAGCACGCCTCGGCCCGTAGTCCGACCCAAGCACTCCTTCGGCCAGTAGTTTCCCAAAAAGCACCGCCTTCGGCCAGTAGTCCGACAAACACTCCTTCGGCCAGTATCCGACAAGCACGCCTTCGGCCAGTAGTCCGACAATCACTCCTTCGGCCAGTAGTCCAACAAGCACGCCTCCGGCCAGTAGTCCAACAAGTACGCCATCGGCCAGTAGTACGACAAGCACGCCTTTGGCCAGTAGTCCGACAGAGCCTTCGGCCAGTAGTCCGACAAGCACTCCTTCCGGGCAGTAGTCCGACAAGCACGCCTTTGGCCAGTAGTCCGACAAGCACGCCTTCGGCCAGTAGTCCGACAAGAGCCTTCGGCCAGTATTACGCAAGCACGCCCTTCGGGCCCGTAGTCCGACAAGCACGCCTTCGGCCAGTAGTCCCACATCAGCCTTCGGCCAGTAGTCCGACAACACGCCTTCGGCCAGTAGTCCGACAAGCACGCCTTCGGCCAGTAGTCCGACAAGCACGCCTTCGGCCAGTGCCGGACCTCCCAGTATCCGACAAGCACGCCTTTGGCCCGTAGTCGACATCACGGGTTTCCCTTTTTTTTTGGCAGTTGTCCGACATCGAGCCTTCGGCCGTAAATCCGACAGACGCCTTCGGCAGTATCACGGCACGCCTGCGGCCAGTAGTCCGACAAAACAACTTCGGCCATAGTCCGACAAGCACGCCTTCGGCATAAATCCGACAATCACGCCTTCGGCCCCGTAGTCCGACAAGCACGCCTTTGGGCCCGTAGTCGACAGAGCCTTCGGCAGTAGTTACGCAAGCACGCCTTTGGGGCCCTAGTCGACAGCACGCCTCGGCCAGTGTCGACAAGCACTCCTCAGGCCTAGTCCCAGCAGTTCGCATGTCCCCAAGACGCCTTGGCAGTAGTCCCACAAGCAGCCTTCGGCCAGTAGTCCGACAAGCACGCCTTTGGCCAGTAGTCCGACAAGCACCTTCGGAGTAGTCCCACAGCACGCCTTCGGCCATGTCCGACCAAACACGCCTTCGGGCCCGTAGTCCGAAAGCACGCCTTCGGCCCGTAGTCCGACAAGACGCCCCCCAAGGCGACAACACCAAAAAAAACCCTTCGCCTTTTTTTTTCATTTTTTTTGTTTAAAACCCCTTTTTTTTTCCCGTTTTTGGGTTTTTTTTTGGGGGGGCTTTGGGTTTTTTCCGGAAAAAAAAAATTTTTTTTGGCAATTTTTTCCCCAAAAAATTAAAACCCCTTTTTTTTGTCCAAATGGTTTTTTCCAAAATTTTATTTAAAAAAATTAAAAATTTTTTGGGGTTTTTTTAAAAGGGTTCTTTAAAAATTTTGGGCCCTAAAAGAAATTGTTTTTTAAAATTTTGGGGGGGGGCAACTCCCTTTTGTTTTCCGTTTGAAAATCCCTTTAAACCCCCCTTAAAAACCCCCAAAAACCCAAATTATTTCCCTTTTTTTTTTTTTGTCTTAAAATGGTCATTTATTAAACCCAATTTAAAAAATTTTTATTTCCCCCGTAAATAAAAAAAATTCCCCGGGGGGTTAAACCCGGGAAATTTTTTTTTCCGGGGGAGCCCCCAACCCCCCGGTTCGGCCCCAAAAAACGTCCCAAAAAGCGGGTTTTTTTCGGGTGCTTAGAGGGGAAAAAGGGAAAACCCAAAATTTGGGTTGGAAAAACAGCCAAAGGGCGCCCCAGTTTGGCTTCAAAGGGGGCCCGGGGGGAGGTTAAATAAGGGGGAAAAACCCCCTTCGGCCATAGCGACAGCACGCCTTCGCCAGTAGTCCGACAAGCCGCTCGGCCATAGCCCGACAAGACGCCTTCGGCCAGTAGTCCGACAAGCACGCCCACAACCAATGGAACGACCAATTCGACCAAACCCACTGAAACCACCACTACGTCCGACCTGGTGTGTATCCGAAGTTTTCAGAGGGTTCAGATGGGTTTTTTATCACTTTAAAGCCTGGTTGCTAAGGGGACTTTTGGCCTAGAAGTCTAGTTGTTTTTTTTTTTTGGGGGGGGGCAATCTTGTCTTTTTGTACCCGTTTGTGGGAAAATAAAACCATTTATGTCTAATGAATGCATTTTTTTTCCTTATTATTTATATTTAAACACAAAAAACTTAATTATATCCTTTTTTGGTTTTTGTCTGAAAGTGAGATAATATATTATCATATATATATATTGTTAGTACTAAAGACAGAAATTAAAAAAGTGACTAGACCGGGGTTTAAAACCCGGGACCTTAGCTTACGGGCTATGCTCTTACCAACTGAGCTATGCGGCCCCCAAATTTTAAAACTGTCTAATTTTTGGTCTGTTTTGTACATTGTTTAATAACGTGGTAGAGCAGATTGCACTGCCTATTAGACTACACATGAAAATAACTTGGAAAAATACAAACCATCTCGGTAAGAGCATAGCCCGGTAAGCTAAGGTCCCGGGTTCAAACCCCGGTGTAGTCACTTTTTTAATTTCTGTCTATAGTACAAAACATAACAGCGTCATAGTCGCCTACTATAAGCCAATTTTTAAAACAAGTCTGTATGTTTTCGCGGCCCGTCATAGGATAAAAACAAGGATCTTGAGTAAAACCGCGGCGAAAAGAAGATGAACCAGGGCAGAACCTGGGCGTCCACCGACGTTCGTCTGTACTACGTCAGACATTTTCAAGGTTGACTGTGACTTAGGGAGGTTGGAGTCACATTGGTTGGCAATCACGCAGCCCCCGCCTTATATAGCCTTGCTGAAGGTGCGGGGCGGCGAGGTTATATAGAAAATAGGTGCGGGGGCGGCGATGTCATATCGAAAAAATAATACGGATGGTGGCAATTGAGAAACAAAATAGCACAGGTTACTGTAGTGAAACCTTTTTAGTCCGGCTTCTTGTCATAGGGCCTGATGGTTGTTTTTTGAAATGTAATTCGTGCTTAGATTATGGAATCAGAAATTTGCACCACCTCTGAGGGATTTGGCTGAATAGGTTCTACGGACTACATTTCGAGGCAGAGTGCAGGTTTCCAAGAAGAGGGAGGCTCTGGCTATCATCTCTTTTGTTCATGTTATTCGGCCGTTTCTCAATTTCTACAGATTCCGGATAATACGTGGCTTGAGCTGTTGTACAGGGCAAATAGTTTTGTTTTGTCAAAATCTATCACATGCGAGTAAGTTTCCCAGCATTTTGAGCCAGGGCTGATTTCTTGCCCACCTGTTTTCCCACAGCATTAGAGTGTTCATTTATCCTCACTGCTATGCGTTTGCCTGTTGGCCTATGTACGTTTGATCGCAGTCGCCACAGGGAACCTCATAAACCCCCTTTCTTCCAGATGAACAGAGTCCTTAAGCATTTCTCAAAAAGGAGCTGATTTTCTGTCAGTGGAGAAAAGGGTTTCGATGTTTTACGTTTGAGGATCTACCTATGACGTCTGTGGTACCCTTGACATAGGGAAAGAAAAGTTTTAGACCGTGGTTTCTCCTTGTCCTCGTATCATCCTCAGATTTCTTCAGTTCACGTTTAAACGCTCTGGTTATGTCTCGGTCCAAGTAACCATTTAGTGAGAGAGCTTAACGGAGCTTGTCAAATTCATCTCTTGAGTGAGATTTGTCAGTAAGGTTCCTGGACCGGGTGACCAGAGTGTCAACCACTGAAAATAACTGTGAAGGACGGTGGTGGAAGCAGCATTCAGATACCGGTGGTGTGGGTGGGTTTTCTATAGACTGTGTGTCCCAAAAAAAGCCATCAACATTCTTTATTATCAAGACATCGAGAAAAGCAAGTGAGTCGTTGGATTCTACTTCCATGGTGAACTGAATGTTCGAATGGGGTACCATTTAGTAGTCAAAAAAATCATTCAACTTGTCCACACCATGGGGCCAAATGGCATAGATGTCGTCCAAATATCTATCCAAGAAGATGGTTTGTTAGGAGCTGAGCTAGGGCCTTATTCTCAAAATCTATCATGAATAAGTTGGCAATAGCTGGTGATAGCGGCGAGCCCATTGGAGCTCCCTCCACTTGCTTATAAAACTTGTTTTCATAAATAAAGTATGTAGAAGACATGCAATGCCTTGCTAACTTCATGATTCCTTCGGTTTTGCCATAGCTTTCTTCAATAGTAACAAGGGCCTCCTTTACAGGTATGTTGGTAAATAGGGAAACCACATCAAAACTAACCATTATGTCCCCAGGACGAACCTTCCATTCTTTGATCAGCTGGGTCAGGTGAGAGGAGTTTTCACATAGGACGCAGCATCTCCGAGTAAGGTTGGAACCTCTTTGCGACATATCTGGCCAGAGCTTGTGTGGGTGAAACCCCAATGCGCTCACTATGGGTCGCAAGGGGGCTCCGGGTTTGTGGATTTTGGGCAACCCATACAGTTTTGGAATACGAGAGGACTTCTCCCCAGGAATGAGAAATTTCTGTGCTTTAGGTCAAAATTAGAGGAAAGTACAAGGCTCCTAGTTGTTTTTTAGGTAAGTAGTCGGATCTCTGACGGTTAGCCTTATATGCCTTATCTTTAAGAAGGGCTAACATCTTGTCCTTATAATCAGAGCTGTTGAGTATGACGGTGGCATTCCCCTTTTCTGCTGGCAAACTTATGATGCTAGTATTTTTCTTCAACTCCTTAAGGGCACGTAGCTCAGAGGCTGGGATATTCCTAGAGGGAGGCTTGGGCCCTTTCGGAGGTTCTTCGCAACATCTTGCCGCACCTGCTCTGCTTCCTCTCTGGAAAACCCATAACAGCAGATTCTACTCACATATGATGTCTTCCACCGGCTATATATATATATATATATATATATCATACAAATGTTTGGATAAAACAAAAAATCCTGAAAAGTAGGCCACGGTCTATAGCCCTAGGGGATGCCTAGGGCTTACCTTCATAATCAGGGTCCAAAACAAAAACCTCCGCCTCTCTTCCGAGCCACTGTCTTCATAGAATTCGTTTATAATAGTCTAAAATCATCACGAGGCTTCTAAAGGCCAGGCTAGCACTCGGCGGGAAGGATAGGAGACTGAGCGTCTTTGCGCTTTGCTACGCAAAGCTTATGTAGTTCATTGCTTCGGATGGATTGATGTCAGTTCGAAAAATTTTTTGTTAACATTGTAAAATCTTCTTCTGAAGTAACATAGACGAACATGACTGGTTGCTCCCCTCTATTTAGATGGCGCTGGGCCAAAAAAGTAGAACTATATTATTGTATTACTGCAGATTATAACATGTGCAATTTGTGTTTATTCCGTTGTTTCAAATGCGTTAAGGCTCTACTGGAACCTGTATTATTTCGGGGTGTTGGCAGTGGTTCCGTACTTTCCCTCATAGCTAACGACACAATTATTGATATATCGGGATAATTTTTTTTAATTCTACTCAGTAAAAGCCCTCCAAGTACGTGTGTTGTGTTTGTTTTTCCAAAATTGTCCTTGTTTTTTAAATAAAATTGTTAACTTTTGGGGAATATTTTAAATTTACCCTTTTTTCGCGAATTTGTTTAGGCGTTACCAAGCACTTTTTGGAAAAAGTACACAACACACGTGTAAATATACACCTTCAACTAGCATTCCAAAAATCTGAGAATTTTGGGACAAGGGGTGTCCGCTGTACAATGGAAGTACGAAAGCATGTTCGGCGCTATTTTAGGCTTTTTTGACTCCAGCAATTGGCGCAACCTAGCGATACGAAGCTTTTCACCACTTTGAGTGACAGGTCATGTAATTTTGTTAATAACTTGTTCGATTGGCTGCATTACTTTTCTCGTGAACTACTGCAGGACACCATTTGAATCATTATGCATAGATCTGCGCTATAGATTGCTATGCTTCCAGGCGTAAATGTTTATGCACTCTTATACCGGAGCATCCCGAATATCAATTTATTATATTGACAGGGGTCAGTATGTTTTGGGTTCGATCCCCCGTCGGGACAATTTTGTTTATTATTTCACAACAGAATGAAAAAAATTATTAATACATCCAGCCACGGCGCGTTATTACATTAATGCATCTCTGAGTTTTCAAGTTAACTGCGCGTGAATTAAAGTAAGATAATTTTTAGTGTTTCGGGACATTGAGCGTTTTGATGTGTTGGGGCAAGAGATGAATGGGTGATACATGAAAATGAAAATGAAACTCGGGGGTGAATGGAGGACCATGTTTTAAAAATAACAAATGAGTGGACTGTAAATGAAGGCCCCGGTTCAGCGATCCACGGACACAATAACACACACTTTGAATGGCAAATCACAAGTAAAAAACACTGTATTTATTTAAAAATTATCGAAAGTTACCAGAGAATAACACTAGACCATACGAATGGCCGATGCAGTAAGTAATTTCAGTGTGATGATAAACATTGTTGAAAACAAAGAAACATAGCGTCCTTTTCAACACCCAAAAAAATTGATAAAAAAAATATTAGGATGGCGGTGAGCAAAAAACAATGAAGTTAAAATGCACAAATAGTACCCGGATGGCTGTGAACAACAAGGCAGTGCAAGTGTCGCATAAACATACTGGGGCTCAAAAAAATGAATATTTTTTAAAAAAGGAAAACATTGAAACATTTTAAGTTGGAAGTGGGCACAATTTCATTTATTGGGCGTTTGTAATGTCCTCGAGAAGTCTTGATTGTGACCACTCGACCTTTCCATCGTCGCCATGATGTAGAGCGGTGATTACAGATGTCTTAATTTGTAGCACGGCAAACACTGATGCAATGTCGATCTCAGGATACGTTTATGGATGGTATCCAGTAATGTTGTCGAAGTGATGACGTCAACATTTGTGCTGAAGCATGTACAGTCGTAAGTGTTCATTCATAATGAGCATTTTAGTGAGATGATGCTGTGGTGGCATTATGATTTGATGTTTTGACTCAAATGGCAGTAATGATTTCGGAGTCCACCTCCTACTCTTAAGATGCCTTCACTATCCAAAAATGGATAGAGATTTTGATGTTGCTTTGTTATGAACTTCCTTTGATGCTAACAAAGCTTGGATGTCTGACGCAAAAGCTTCACTTTGCGCTATTTTGATGCATACTTTAAGTGAGTTTTGCAGCTCTGCGGCAGATAGTACGGAGTAGTTTCTCTCCGCAGATGGTTTGCGAGCGTTGTAGCAAAAACGAAGACAGTGTGCCGTTACACGTTGTAGTTTGATTAGTTTTGAGAACTTGCAGATAATGCCATCCTTCTTGCTTTGGGCAGTGAGTGTGGAAACAGTAGCCTTTTGTTCCGGCATGTCTTCAATTGAAATTGACTGCATTTTGGAAACTGGCCACAATAATGAATCTAGGACAACCATTGTGGACCGGCCACCATTAGTCACAAGTGGCAAGAGTTTCTGCAGAAGTTCCTTTGATATAAGGATTGCTGGATTTGTGCTGATGCGACGTGTTGCCATTTTGCATTTGCAGTGAGTTTTTGTATTTCGTGACTCTGTTGCAATGAATGTTTTCCCATTTGTGTGGATGAGCCTTGATCCATGAAAGAACTATTGTAGAGTCTGTCCAGAGAAAACTAGAACCAATGTCAAGACGTAGAGATTCCACTGTCTTTTTGAACAATTTGGCGAGTAGAAGGGGCACCGCATAATTCCAAGCGTGGAATCGAAATTCTTTTCAAAGGTGCGACCTTGACTTAGAGCAAAGTAAATGGTTTACAGTTTGACCTTCTGTGTTAGTGGATCGGAGATATATGAAAGCTCCGAAAGCCCTTTCGAAGCATCGGAGAATCCGTGAAGTTGAAGGGTCAGAAAATGATTCCTGTGACTAGAACTAGTCGTTGAACCTTTATGGTGTTATGGTAGGAAGTTGATTGTAGTAATCTTCCAATGGTTATTCAGGGGGGTTGGGGTAAAAAGATCATCCCAGTCTAGCTTTCTAGCCAAAGGTGCGTAGAAATATCTTGTAGTTAATGACAATGGGACTTATTTAATCCCAGTGGATCGAAAATAGTAGATACGTTTCGATAGCATTTTACGTTTGGTAGAGTTAGTAGCTTGCTGTGGCTGAGGAGTCGAAGAATCGATCATTATCTGAAAGTGATCAGAAGCAGGGTGCCATAGCAAGCCTAGAGTTTTCATAGACTCATTTTGTTCCAACTGGAGTGGAAGATTAGTTTCACGATCTTCTTCTGGAACAGCCTCCAAAAGAGCCGAATGGTTTGAACACCACTTACGTAGGGGGAACCCTCCACTGGAAAGCAGAGATCGAAAATCTTGCTGGAGTTTGTAGAGCATCTTCCAGATTATCTGAACCTGATAGACAGTCGTCTACGTAGAAATCGTTTTTTAAAACAAAAGATGCGCTGGGATATCTTTCAGCTTCCAGGTCTGCTAAGTGATGTAGGCATCGTGTAGCTAGAAATGGTGCTGTTTTTGTGCTTGGCTGAACAGCTTCCTGAACAGGTTCATCCATGGATTTCTCATAATATGCGTTGTAAGTTACAATCGCTAGGATGCTTTCGTATTTGTCTATACATCTTAGAAATGTCGGCAGTGAATGCTTTTAGATGTTTCTGAACCGTAAGATAATTGAGCATATATCGTCTTGTATTGTGGGACCGAGTTGCAATAAAGCGTTTATTGACTGTCCAGTGCTGGATTTTGCTGACCCATCGAAAACAACACGTATGTGAGTAGTAGTAATTCCTTGAATACGCATGATGTGGCAGGTAGTAGCACTTATCATATGCGTCGACAGCGTTGTCGACTCGTTGCATGGTCCAAGTTCACGATATTCTCGTAGGAAAAAAATTTGTATTCTTCTCTGGCATTGATATTCGCCTTTAGACGACGTTCAAAACTGCTGCAGTTCGTCGCAGCTTTTTGGAATCTGGAATCACCTAGTTCACTCTGTTTCCTTAAGCGGGAGACGAACAATGAATTTCCCTTCGGAGTTACGGGTTGTATTGTTTAAGAAATGTTTTTCACATTCTTTTTCTTCTTTAGTGGCGATAAGTTTTGGGGTTTCTTCTATTTCCCAAAGCGCTTTAGTTGATGAAACAATGGTTTTATTACTAATGAATAAACTGTGTGTGGGTAGCGGAGAGTGATCAGTAGTCGAAACTGGCTCCTTCCACCGATGATCCAACCAAGCTTCGTATCTTGAAGTGTGGGAAAACCCTGGACGAGATAGGAATTCTGTCGGAGAAGATCGTAGTAAAGTTCTGCGCCGATCAGCAGTTCGACTTCACCTGGTGATCGAATTCGGAATCGCTAGTTGAATATCACGAGGAATGTTCCAAGTGCTGTAGTCAATCGGAGACGACGGTAGGCTGCCAGTGATTTTTTGGGAGAATAAAAAAAATTCAAATGTGTAATATAATCAGTAACCATAGATTTGACTGATATGTTGACACTGTGCGTAGTTGTCGATGTTGTGTTGTTAACACCTTGTATGGGTGTAGATTGACTTCCTTTTTAATTGAAGTTTATTAGCTAAGTCAAGTGTTTATGATGATGTTGGCTTGCTGGGAAACCCGTAATGCTCGACATTTGATTAAGTTACGAAAACTTATCCTGAACTTATACCTGAGCTGTGGCCAATAATACTTGTTGAATAGGCTTTGTCTTGTACGAACAGTAAGTACCTGTATTCGTATTATTTTCCGAGTGAATAGTACTTGGATGGCTAGTTTCTTGCACTGAATTTTCAGTGTGCTGACGTTGTCGCTGCATCTGACCTTGATGAGTAGACCTATCTGTGAATCGTGAAGTAACGTGCTGTGCATAGAACCCACTTGCAGTAGCTTTCGAGCTTTGCATGCATTTGGGTTGATGATTGGTAGCAAAACAATTTGCACAAGCATTTTTAGATTTGATTACATGCCACCTGTCAGACAATGGCAGATACGAAATGATTTACAATTGTACAAATAATGGTCATTGTTACAATGCAAACACTTATTGGTCTTTGTGGAAACATACGTATGCTTAGACTGGAAAGTATCTTTAGTAGACTTGTTTTTTTTTAGTTTGAGAATTGTCAGACTGGACTGAGTAAGCTCGAATGTCTGTGACCTCTTGTCAAGGAAATCGGGATAATTCCTTAAGGGAAGGAAACTCTGAGTCTGCATGTTGTGTTTTTTCAAATTCCCGCCCGGTGTGTATGTCTAACTGCCAAGGGTAAGTTGAATAAGTAAGAGTCGTGAATTTCAACACTCAGATGAGAGCCTTGATAGCATTTAGATTGCTTGTTACTTTGTTAACTAATTGCGAAGATCGTGAGCCGAGTTTGCTCGCACATGTGGCAGATCGAGAAGAGCATTGATTTGGGTTTTTGAGATATTAATTTTTTTTTTCATATCTTTTAGAATCAAGTTCCATGGTATGGTATAGTTAGCAGACGACAAGGACAAATTCTTGATTAAATGTAGTGGATCATTACGTAATGAAGACAACAGTTTAAAGGAATTTGTGAATGTCCGGTAAGAGAAATATTCTCATGTATGAGCGCGATGTAGGTGCTTTGAATTGGACCAAAGACTGTAATCACCTGAGAATTGTGGTAAATTTATACCAGGAAGTTTGATCAGATTGTTTTTATGAGTGCTAAGAAACGACCCGTTGCCAGAACCATGATTGATGGTGTATCAATAGGTACCATGGGTGGCGTTTAGTATGTCATTAGATTTAGCATAAGCCTCAAAGTATAAAGTTTCAAAATCTGTTCTGTAGGTTTCATGATTCGAATCGTCATTTGTGTCTTTTATTTCAAGACGTGATTGTATTTCCTCGAACTGATCCCAAAAAGAAAAAAGAGTTTCTGACCTAACTCTGATTGCACTCAGATTGAAATGGTTATTGACACGTTTATAAACGTGTGTATGCGTGTAAGCCGAGCTTTGATTTTTCCACGACGTTTAATTAAATCACTTCTCTTTTTGCGCTTGCATGATGGAAGTTATTGAAGATCAATGAAAGTATAGTAATAGGCTATTATGAAGGTACAGCAGATAGCTTATTGAATGTGATATGTTGCCACTGGAAGACACGCGTCCGCCCAATGGGTCTTGAAGATGTCCCGATGACGCCGTAAATTCAGCTGCTGCTGGGGCCCGTGAGAAGGGCTCTTGCTACGTCGGGAGGCCTAGACGTTCAAACTGCGTTGTGAAGTCGCCGACGAACGATTACTTGCGAAAGCCGATTAAAGTTTTCCACGTGGAACCATGTTGATTGTATACGGCCCGGATGGGACCAAATTATGTTGGGGCAAGCAAGAGATGAATGGGTGATACATGAAGATGAAAATGAAACTCTGGAAGTGAATGGAGGACCATGTTAAAAAATAACAAATGAGTGGACTGTAAATGAAGGCCTGGTTTAGCGATCCACGGACACAATAACACACAAATTTGAATGGCAAATCACAAGTAAAAACACTGTATTTATTAATAACTTATCGAAAGTTACCAGAGAATAACACTAGACCATACGAATGGCCGATGCAGTAAGTAATTCAGTGTGATGAAAAACATTGTTGAAAACAAAGAAACATAGCGTCCTTTTTCAACACCAAAGAAATTGATACAAAAGTATTGGAGGGCGGTGAGCAATAAACAATGAAGTTAAATGCACAAATAGTACCAGGGGGTGGAAAACAACAAGGGTGCAATGGGTTGCAAAAAACATGATGTACTTATATGAATTTGGGTGGAAGGGGGGCGAGGGAGGGGGTTTTCATGGCAAGTCCATTTTTTGATTTCGAATATAAACATCTCAATAGGAAAAAAAAAGGGGTTTGAAACAGGGTGAAAACCACTTTCCAGGATGAAATAAACATAATCGGAATACAGTATTTTATTCGACTTTTTTGGGCAATTTAAATAAACATGTATATCTTATAATGTATTAAAACAGTGTACCACCGGGGATTGAACCAGGCACAGGCCCATTTTTTAATTTTAAAGAAATAATAAAAAAGGGGGAGGGGCATCTCCCCAGACAGCAGGGTTCGGGGTTCAACCCCGGGGAGGCACCTTTTATTAATTTATGCTATGATAAGACTACCAGACTACCGTGTCATTGTCGCCAACTATAAATAATAACTGGACATAAAGAAAAAGCAAAGGCTTGATGTAAATTTCCTTTTTGGTTCATTGCCCCCACGAGTTATGAAAAGTAAATATTTTAAACTGTTCTCAATCTCTCTAACTCTAACTCTTCGGGGCCCCGGATCCACAGAAGGGGAGAGTCGTTTTTGGGGGTTTTCTCAATTCCCCCGCACGTCGATGAAAAACGTGGATCCCCCAAATCACAGAAAATAGCTCCGCTGCCTACTACATTAAAGGATCCTTTATCGGAGATTCATCACTTGTGTGGGATTTTTTTCCCAAAAATTTTCCCAACAAAAAAACCCCCTATCATACTAGGGGTTTGGTGGGGGGAAAAAATTTTTTAAAAAAATGGCCCCCAACAAATCCACTCATGATTTAATTAGTGTTTTGTTTTTGAAATATATTTCTTACATGATGTAATTAAACATTGAAAACGCTTGTATAGCTAAGTTTTTGATTTTTTATCAAAAACATAGAGATAGGGCTACCCAGGTCGACAAAGATATGGCTAGAGGACTCCCCAGAACTAGCCCAGGCAGCACGTTCAGCCACCTCTATCCCCTCTCGATAAGGACTAGTCCGACGGCACAGGGCATGCTAAAGGGGAAGTCAGTCCCTGGGATCCAAGGAGATTTAAAAGTTATTATTATGTATGTATATATGTACTTAGACAGTTTTTAAACAAAAATGAAAAAATAAGCATCAATTGCAAAAAAAAAACAAAAACTAAAAATTTTTAGGGCACTGCCTTCTAAGTCGGGTCTTTGTTTTCGTTTAGCGGTGTAGCGTCTGTGATTGGTTGAATCCCCCCGGGGTTTACATCATGACATGCGGGAGAATTAAGAAAACCCCCTAAAATCGAAACTCCCCTTTTTTGGGGCCCGGGCCCCGCTGGGAAAGGAAACATGAACGAGTTAGCCGAAAAGATTTAAAAAAAAAAACTGTGTTTCCAAAAAAATAAACGAAATTAAAAACGTATTTCCGCTTTTTTTTGGATAATTATTTGCCTTTTTATACTACTTTTAATTGAAGATTTTTCAAATAAATTTGCATCAACCCATCCGCTATTTTTTTTTGGGAACATGGCCCCATGACAGCCACCCCGTAAAATTTCCAAAGTCAAGCGGACACCAGCTATAGAGTTCATTTGTTTTTAAAAATGCAGTGACCTTGTAAAACCCACGCAATTTTTCACATTTAGATATGGCAAAAACTGGTTTATTTTTATTCAATTATTTTTTGTGACTCTGTGTAGTTACATACTTAAAAAGTGTGTAATCTCCCTGAAAAATAAGTATAAAAAGTGTGTGGTGTGGGTGTTTTGTAAATGTTGAAAAAAAAAATTGGTCACATGCGTTTTTATTATAAAATACGGTAATGCTGACTTTTCGTGTTTGTGTACGGTTTGGCTTGATTTTCCCAATATTTTTTTTTTTTGTGGAATCTTTTTTTAATTTTATTACAAAATTTTTTGTAAAAATAGAATAAATTTTATTAAAGCAATATTAATTGCTATGGTATTACAATAATGGTATTACCAATGCAAAATACTAGTTGCCCAAAAACTTAATTTTTTAACACGTTTGGTAACATTGTAAATTTCTAGCTACTTGTTATTTTGAAAGTAAAAGGTTATAATAAAACCATCATTTACAAAACCTTCCAGACAATTTTTTTAAACCCTTTTTTTTCTTTTTTTCTCTTTTTTCACATGCAATTTTAAATATTGTATATATCCCCCAGTTTGGGGCAAACCCATGGGCCCAAAAAGAAATTCAAAAAATAAATAACACCATTAAAATGATTTTGAGCATTTTTTTTAAACCTTTTTTACCTCAAATCAAAGATTTTTTTTGGGGGGGGGTAAAAGGGTAGAAGAAAAATGCGTTTTTTCGTTTTTTAAATTTATTTTTACTGGAGCAAAGCGCCCCGTAAGCTCACTTATTGTCCATTCGTCCGTCCCTCTATCAGTCTGCATGCGCGGTAGCCCCATAAAAACCGAAAAAAAAGCTGAATTGACATAATATGTGATTATTTTTTGTCATTATCCTTAAGAAGAACTCAATATTTTTGGTGACCCTGGGGGGCAGGCGGTGGCGCTAGAGTCCCCAATTCAGACTTTTCATTACCCGGCACCTCACCAAAAGCAAGATTTTAACAATGGAAAGGATACGTATTTTTTTCTGTTTTTTATTTCTTTTTCATATGTTGACGATGCTCGTGTTAGCAGTATTAGTTTTTTCCTTTTTTCTCCCTTTGCTAAAATGCATTTTGTGGTGACTTTTTGAGAAAAAATTCGTTCAATTTTTTGATTTGCGGGTTTTGTGTGTGTGTTTGGCCTATGAGGGGTGGGGGGGGGGGGCTCCAAGATTTGTTTTTTTGTGGTTAGAAATTTTCGTATTTTTACTTTTTGGGTTTGTTATTTGGCTATATAGGACTGAAAAAAGAATAAAATTTAGAAAATTTTTATAATATTTCATTTTAAGTTTTAAGCTTTTGAGAAAAAGTAATTCATTCAGTAGGTTTTTTATCAAAAAACATTGTGAAACAAATCATACGTTCACTCAATTCATTACAAACCGGGTTTCCCTTGGTGCGATCGACTATCGTTTTTATAAATTATTACCTTATTTTTTTTGATTTTAAAGTGTTTTGGTTTGGTTTTTTTTTTGTGTGGGTGAGTGTTCGACCCCACTTTAACCCTCGGTCACGTATGGTGAATTTAAGGATACGTCCCTCACTCTAAAGGGTAAGGGAATGAAAAATAAAAGTTCGTTTTTAATTTATAATTACAGCTTTCCTTTTTTTTGAACGCTTTTAGTTTGTAAGAGATTTTTTTATGCCAACCAGTTGGCCGTTGCACTCTAGTTTTTATTTTGCCCCTTCTGAATTGGACACTTTATCGTAGCTGACAAAGAAATTTAACGTTCATGCTCTCTATTTTCCCATTAATGTTCGATTCTGCATGAACCATCGAATTTTTTTGTCCTGTCTCCCAGAGTAACGATCAAAAGAAATTATGCAAACAAGTCGCGCAAGCGCGGCTTGAAGCCCCTACGCGGAGGGCGTGGAAAACCTCGTACCGGAATACCCTAGGGAAATTTA
>JAMZAV010009933.1:0-24177 GCA_024449915.1 Sweltsa coloradensis
TATTTAATTTTTTAAAGATTTAAAATGGTTTTTAATTTTATGGCTTCGCGAACCCGAATTTTTTGGGAATTTACGTACGTTTTTGGTGGAGTGCCGGCCGACAATTTGTAAAAATTTTAAACACATAAAAAAATTCGATTCAATTAAAATTACAGATACAGATCTCATTGGGGGAAAATCAAATGTTAAATTTAATATCTGTTTTTGCTCGCAGTTTTTAAATTCCCGTCTTTTAACTACCAACCCTACCGACCCGCCGGACTCCAAGCAGTTTAAAACCGAACCCGACTCGACTGTCTAAACCTAACCCCGACTAGACCGCCCAGCCTAGTCTTTGAGTTGACTGTACGGTACTTGTTAAACGATATGTATGCGATTAAACGGTCTATTTTTTTTGTTTAGAACAATGTTTTGAACATTTTTGATGTTAGATTTTCACTAAGTTCAGACGTGAGAATCGAGATGATTTATGAATTATATTCAAGCTATAATAAATACATAGTTATGAAACTAGGACAGCTCATGGACTGCACTATTTCCAGGGATAGGACTTCTTTATTTTCCCATCGAGGTTGTTTTTTGAATGTGGTGTGGACGTTCCCTACAGGAATTAGTTCGACCCGGGCCCGAGCACTCAACCCGAATTAGCGTTCAATCTGTTTTATGTGGCTAGATTGCAGTGGTGGCGTAATTCGATTTGGCCAAGTTTAGTTTTTTTGCACGCTAGCTTCAATGAGGGGCGTATTGCTCGTTGGAGGTAGTGAGGCTTGACGTAAACGGATTCCGTTAAATAGTTAGGGTTTTTGTGACCCGATTGGAAATTGAGTATCTCTTCATTGGATGGGTATTTAAGAGAGGTTCGTTTATAAATTTGGTCTGCTGGCATCTTTTTACGTTCATCGCCAAATTTTGTTTACTTTTAAAGAAAATATTTCAATACGTATAAATAAGTTTGTGTCAAGCGTTTGTGCTGTGCGTTGCTATTTTATTTGCATACAAATCATTGTATTGTTGTTGTCGTAAGTGGATTTTAATGTAGGCCTATTCACAGTTCTCAAATCCCCACTTTGGGTATATACCATATTGAATATATTGTTTCATATATGGAATGTTAAGAGGTAATAAATAAAATATCAATAGATTATTAATGTTGATAATATTTCAGATCTCTTGCGCAAGAATTTAAGGGTGCAAATTTATTAACAATTTCCTAGGACTGAATTAGTTTTTTGTTATGTGTTTCAAAACATAATTGAAGGAAAATTTGTTTTTTTCATTTTTTTTCAATAACATAACATAGTGGCCAGTATATCAGTTTTTCAATGTAGCTACTTTCTATAGTTACCAGTTCCACCTTTGTTGCCTCAACAAACAATATAATTCGATCGTTTGGGGGGCAAAGATAAAAGTATAATACTATACAGAAGCCACAAAAACAGGCATACCTTCCTTATTGTGGCCACGTTCAAGTTTTCGCCTCATACGAACTAAAACCAAGCGACGACGATGATAAATTATTGTCAAGATGGACGGGATAATTTCTTTCTCCGGACAGATTCTTTCTTTCCGAAATGATTTATAACACCGATGACATGCCCGCATCTGTATACAAAAACACGAAATAGACAAGTTGTTGTCATAAAATAAATTGCACTTTTTTGTCTTTGTTTTGTATAACGACGTTTTTTTTCATGGGTTTCGTCTCTAACTTTTAATTTAATTTATTTCAAGGTAGTCTACCTATTTTTCATACTTCTGTATGTATATTACATAAAAAATATCAACCCCTTTATTCACATTCTTTACTTCACATTACTATCCAAGTTCATTTACTCCAAAGTACCTTCTGAACCTTTTCACTGTAGCTGAACGATTAAATTTAATTACACATTTTTTTTACTTTTTTTTAAAAAAATACCAATTCTCAAACGTTTTCTTTTTTACATTACATTTCAATTTCCAGTTATGGTATACCTTTCCTTTTTTTAGAATCCATTCCAATTTCGTTCTAAATGTCTTTCTGAAGGATTTGGGGAGTATCACCAAATAGGGGGTTTTTTAAATTTGAGTGTCCGATTCCTCTCGACCCCTTGGAAACATCTAGGACGTGTAGGAATATCCGCGCGGGCGGGTCCAACCAACAGGTTGTCCTCTGTTTTTTTTATTGATTTTGATGAAGCGGGTGGCTCGTCCGCTCATCTGGGCTTGTTTCTTTGTTTTTTAACGCGCGCGTACCCGCTCAGCTGGAAGCCGCGGAAATGAGGGTGGGTGACTCACATCGATACAGGTTTGGTTTAGATGAAAAAGTAGTTGTTCTAGTCCTACTTGACTGTGTGTAGTCTGTGTCCTACTGTGCGACTGAGGATGCAGACAATCCCTTTCCCCTTCCCTTTGACTACGTCCCCGACGGCGACGACAATGACAACACGGACGGATGATGACACAGACGGAGCGACCACGACGTGGGGGAACCCCTGTCCTCCCCATACGCTTGTGCTGGTTCTGACCAGCACGGGCCTGTCCACCCCTTGCCCCCCCTTCGTCACCCCTTACGTCCCTCCCTTCGTCTCGATTAGCCAAGTTGCAAAAAATATGAGACGTTAAGCAATATCCAATCCAAAAATCCTTATCTTGCGTTGGCTCAAAATTGATGATTATATTTATTAAGGTCATATATTCAATGCTTCGTATAGTCATGCATCATTATTGTTCAACATTGATTACCCTTTGGGCATTGTCGTATAGAATTCATTTGTTGGTCTGTCCACTATTTAAAAAAATTAAAGCGATTTAGTTTATTTAGGCACCTGCCACCCGCGTACTGATGGTTTTTTTATTAGATTTCCCTCAGTCAAAAACAGTTCTGCAATGAGTTCAATAAATAAGCCCGTTGTCATAACCCCCCTACTATCGTGTTGTCCAGGAAATTTTCTTACTAAAATACGTATTTATTTATTAAGTGTTTTTTAAACTAGGGTTGATGTTAGCAGAGTTCATGTTTGGTATTTAAAAATCACTAAACGATAAAAATCTTAATTTTGGTATATAAATATAAAACCCGTTTTCTGGGATAAACAACTTCTCCCGTCTTAAGAATTTTAAAAAAATATATATATTATTAAACAAATAAATAAATAATAGAGCGAATGAAATACTAACTAACAATATGACTTTTTCTAAAAAATAAACCCGGGTGCATTTACTCACCAAAAGCATTTCACTAAAATAATTCCTAAACTTAATTTAAATTGATAATAATCGGTAATTGTATAACTCAACTCTTCATAAATTGTCGCTGACTTTTGGTTACCGCTACTCTATTTCATGACAAATCCTAAAATGTGTTTCACTCCATCTAAAGCGAACACCCCTACTCCACACAGACAAAGCACCCCCTAACTGTCAAACACGTGTTTTAATTTCATTTATCCAGACTTTGAAATGGTGTATTTTCACCGTTAACCTTATCACAGAGCGAGGGATAATAAAAAATCATCACGTCATTTCACATTTTAACCTTGTTCTATTTTTATTTAAACTTAAACCCGGGATTTAACAACGTTTAATAACGAACATTAATTCATTGTCAGCTCTAATGACGTAATAAAGTCACGTGGAACCCCGGGAAAACCCAGCAAGTAGGGTTTTCCATGCCCCTTAGATATATCGGGGATTCAACCCGACATAGTTGGAAATGAGTTAGGAGGATTATTGTCACCATAGTTTTATGAGTATTATTTTGCTATATCATCAAAACTAATATTGCCTTTTTTACTTCCCCATTACGTAGACCTACTTATCGTGACAGTCAAATTCTATAATAAATTTGTATCACAAATTGTCGCCGTGGAAAATATTTCCATTAAAAAATGTTTTCAACAACGACTTAATGAATTGACACGATTATACCATTAGGTAGTTAAATAAGAGAGTAAGTAAATATATATTTTATTTTTATTACCATCTTAAGATTATATTTAAACATCTAATAGGGGTCTTCGTTTCATTTTTTTTTAAGCTCGCAATTCGTGTTAATTCCATCATCAATTCCATCATGTTCCCTTCTTAAATCAATAAACAATTGTTAAAGAGAATAATCAAGATGAATCAAGTACTTGCAGATTTTTTTGTGACCCCCCCCCCCCCCCCCCCCCCTGTTGCTAGGTCGTGTTTCATTTAGAATCCATCACAATGCAGATTTTAAACCCAGCGTCTCTAGATTAACATCCCCGGGGTCGAGTTTGCACCCAAATTATAAGTTTGCGCCACTGGCTTTTTTGGGTCGCCGCAATGCCATTCCCCATTCCAATTAGACCAATTAGCCTGGTTTCTCGTTTCATGGGCCGGTAGAGCTGAGAATCTTTCTGTTCGCTCGCGACTTGGTGCAGCTTTTTCTTTGCTTCTTGAGGACTAAGTGGGCCCTTGTAATGTCTGGAAAACAAAGAAAAAAAACAAACATATATTGCGTATAGTTTATTTAAAAATTAATTGCTTCCCCACTCTGAATATGCCATGGCCAAACATCCACCACTTTTTTAAAAACTTTATTTTTAGCATTTTAAATTTTCAATGTGCAATTACAAATGTTTTTCAGACTACGAACCCTTACATTTCATTTATTGTTTATACTATATAATTTAAAGGGTTTTGTATGTACAAAACGACCCCTGTGACAAAACTGAGACTGTTGTGAATGAGCTCGGTCCCAAAAGAGGCTTTAATTCGGAATGCATGGGTTTATTCCGGAACACTTATAACCTCTATTTTCACTCTAAAATGGAAACTTCAAAGAGTTTTTTAGATGGGGTGTGCGCATGGTATCGGAGGGTGCATTTTGTTACCCCCCTCAAACCGAATATCAAAACAAAGCATACATGTACTTATTGCACCATAAATGCACCATTTTGCACCCCTATTTAAATTTTTGCACCACCTTTCATCTTGTGTTAAAATCTAAAATAATTGTGGGTGGGGGGACTAACTTACTGGTAGCCCCCCCAATCTTTTGAAACTATGTTTTGTTAGCATGTATTTATTGCACCCCAAGCGCAACATTTTGCACCCCTTTTTTTTTTTTTCACCCCCTCCCATTTCGTGTTAAAGCTGAAAATAATGGTGGCTATCTTTATGGTTAGCCCCCCCCCCCCCTATTCTTCGAAACCAAGTTTAGTTAGCGTGTATTTATGCACCCAAAAAGCACTATTTTTGCATTCATATTTTTTAATTTTCCATCCCCTTTTATTTTTGTGTTTAAAGCCAAAATCAATGCGTGGGGTAAAACATTAATAATATCACCCCCTGTTTTTTAGTGATTTAACCTAAAAATGCATAAAAAACCCTTCCAAAACTTTTTTTAGGAGACATTTATAAGAAATGTAAAAATTGTCTGAATAGAATATGCGCATAAATTCTATCAAGATTAAACTCCTTTTAGTAACAAAATTTGGGGGTCAAAAAATGGTCCAAAATGTATGTGAATGTGAATTCGTTGGACTTGACTAAAAAGCGATTTTTAAATATAGGGTACGTAAAAAAATAGTTGAACTCATCTTGTAGTTTTCTACATCAACTGTAGAAAGCTATAAGCAAATATGTTGGCTCATACGGTTTTAAAGGCTTATACGGTCGAGGCACCCGGCGTATCGCTGTTTAACATAACACCAGATTTTGTCACAGCACAAAGGACATGAAAATTTTGATAAACGTTTCGGACCCTTATGCGTATTATTACTTAGTGCATTTTTCACCGTAGTGTTTTCAAATTTTCTGATATTTTGTTCAGAATTCCTATTTACATTAATGTTGATCTCCCGGACTTTGTGGAAAATGATACTTTTTTTCTACATTGCGCCAAAGAATTTTAAATTTTAGCACAAATGTTTCCCCATGAGTACACGTATTTGTTATCCGCACGCACAGGCTACTCATCCTAGATGTAATTTAGGATGAATGAAATTTTAAAACATTTGTTTTTGAATTGAACATCACAAGCACGCGTTATTTTGCCTGGATGTATTTTTTTATTTATTCTATCACCATATAATATGCAAAGATCCACTGTGAGAATTATAAATTTTTTTGAAAGGGCGTGTGAAATTTTCCAAAAAGTTTTGTTAAGCGTGTTTCGTTCGTAGTTTGGTAGTTTGGTGTGTCTAAATTGTCATCATTAATCATAGTTGATCGGCCCAAGATATTGCGCGAGTTTGTTCACTGATGGTGTTTGCGTTTACAAGCAGTAATACCACGCTAAGTAGTTTTTGAGTTAGTTTAAAACTTCGTTCCGAGTTAAGTCTCTTAAAGGTATTAAGAAATTCATGGTCTTTCGCCCCTTGACGACAAATCGTTAAACTTGATGGTGATTTAAACATCACGAAGTCGCCCTTTCCCACCTTGTTGACCGTCAAGTCTTGTCATAACATCGCTATCGCCAAATTAACCAATCACAATCGTTGTAGATAGCTTAATAACAACACTCAAACGGTAATTGACAAGGTGCAGCGGATATGCAAGGACAGAGTAACCGACAACAAAGTTTACTGGTATGTGTGTATACAGCCTTGACCAGAAATAGATAATGGCTGCGGTATAGTAGTTGATACAAAATTTACCCTTCGATGTTTGTACATTGTGTGCATTTCTGAATGTAAGAAATGTGTTTTGTAGTATTGAGATGTTTTATATCATGTGACACAGCACGATTTTGATTATAATTTTCATTCTTTTTATGTCCATGGGATTGAAATTAATAGAGAGAAAAAGTCATTAGGATCACTCTGTTTTAAATTTTAATTATTAATTTAAGACTAAAGGAAAATTTACGAGGATTTGCGCTAAAAGAATAATTCAGTTTAAATTACCATATTTTGTGCAATTTTCCATAAGCGCATTAGAGAACTGCGCACTAAATTAGTTATGTCAATCACAATTGAAATATTTTTGTAAAATGCATAAAGTTAATATGATATTTCACTTTACGTTAACGCAATTGATTTATGTGCAAGTCAACTTCGTTTAGAAAGTAAAGTCGTGAATGGTGGAGGTGCCGGGGATCGACGTAACCCGGCACCTCCACCATTTTTCGACGAAATTTTCCTGATTGTGTTTTGATTGGCATTCTGAAGTATTAAACTCCGATCACATTGTGCGCGAATGGATCTTGATTCTCCCCCTCCCCCTAATGTGAGTATTCTTTTAGGTGTTATGTCCATGCATTCTTTTAAAAAAATTGAGCAAAATATCTCGCAAAACAAATTTTCTCATTGCCTTTAGAAGTTTGCAAAAACTCCTTTAGACACACCGAACACCCAGCAGTTTATATGCAAGTTTTTATTTTAGTATACTGTTCTAAATGTTCTTTCTCTCCCGGGATACCTAACTATACTTTATAATAAGAAAGGCATATTGCCAATTCAAGCCTTCATATGCTAACCTCCGTAACAAAGTATCGAAAGTTTTTTAAAACTGTTTTGAAACCAGGTTTCCCTGATATCGCAACGCTCCGTGACTCTGAAGCTTGTTGAGAGAGATAAAGGGCTTATTCGATTCGGGAGATTATATCTAAAGGATTGTTTTTAAACTGAATAGGGCCCTACCTCGCAAGGGGCTGGGGTGGCAAACGGAGGATAGCCCTCGCTGCAAGGGCCCAACAACACCGGACGCTAGCATTGAATCGTTGCTTTAATCACGTCCCGCCTAGCAAAGTTTTCAAATTTCAAAGTTTTGAATGCGAGTCCTTGATTTGCCGTCGGACGTTGCGTCTTGAACATGCTTGTGACTGTCCGTCGAATGGCATATATCACATAATAAAGAAGAGTTGAATAGGATTCTTCTTTACCTATCAGAATGATGTGTGTTGATATCTAAATCTTATTGTACTTTGTCTAACGGAGTACGTAGGTTTTACATTCGTATTCGTGTTTAAAAATCAGCTGTACTTTGTTTGACAAACCTTTATTGATTTCACTTTTATTTAAAAGAAACACATCACGTCATCGGGGTAGGAGGGCATCTGGCATTATAACTTTTTAAGTACTTTTATTGCGATAAAAAACCTTTACCCCGCTTAAATATAATTAATTTTTTTTATTAAGTTAAATGTCATCGTGCTTAGAGAGCGTAGGTGTTCTTATGCCCTATGCCTGTGGGGGTGTTAACGCCTTGGATGATACTCGGAGGAGGCGTTTGTACCTCAACTGACGGTCTAATGACCTCGCGAGGTGGCTTTAATGTGACAGGTAGCCTTGCATCGCACGGTTTTGGCCCTTTGTCGCACCCTTCATCCCCATTTTTCTCACTCGAGCATTGTTTCTACTGACACATCACGGGTTGGTTGTAAACAGTGGCGTTTCTCCCCATTTCAACGCTATCAACAAGCAAATGAGAGTGAAGCATGACCTGACAGTTCGTTTTGTGCCCACCCCGATCGTTTTCCCGATTTCAATCATTTACTAGCCCTGGAGTTTTTGTGATTTATCATTTATTCAATGGGCTTATTCCATTGCATCGGGTTAAAATAAGTCAACATTACACTGTAAATATTGGAATGCACGATATCATACATGCTGTATGACCTTGTTGATTATTGGCCGAACCAAGTATTTATTGGGAAATACTAAATTTGCACAATTATTAACTAAATTTAATATTATTTTCATAAATTTACTTTTTTGGGCCAAACAAGAACACAAATGGATAGGTACCCGCATATGTATTCTTTTTACTATGTTTTAACATAGTAGGCCTAGTAACTTACAAGTCCTATAAAAGATTCTTGTCCCAAAATCTCACCAAAATAGGGAAAAAGATTAGCCCTTTCATTTCAAATTATGATTGTTTTCATTGCCAATTCACTGCTTTTGGTCATAACGAAAACTAAATCTACTTTACATTTTCACCAGAAATACCCGATTCTGGTTGTTGACAGTTAAACCTTGCTTAGCGTTGTTATCAACTTAATAATGTTATTTACATGTGGTCAACATTTCTTAAGCTGTCCACAACGATATCGATAAGTTTTTGTTTGATTTGATACAAGTTGTACACAAAAGTTCACGACGCGGAGATAAGTAATAAAAGTTTATTTCCTTGAGCAAAGGAAACATAACACACGAATAGCCCACAACTCGTGCGTAATACAAATCACTATTGATTTGCCGTCCAAAGTTTAAATGACTGACAGTTGTATTAAACCATCTTACGACTGGAAACATTTCGAAGCTATTCCACGTCAAAACAAAGCGTTGAAAGTCAAGAGAAAAGTAATATTTTATCGAGCCACAGGTGAAATCAGCCACATCTGTTGGCGTGATGTTCATTGTGTACGACAATGGTTGAAATGGACTACGCGTTACGCTTTTTTCTTCGCATTAAACTAGAAATGAATATAGTGTTGCCATTATAATCAAGTCGAGTGCCGCAACACAACTGTGTAGCTTTCCATAATGGAATTGTAATGCAACGGTTTGAAATGTAAATAAAATAAATACACACATCAATTCGTATTTAGAGTCCACTCACCACTCACCTGTCATAACTGATTTCAAGTGGGGAGATCGGTTGCGGTGTAAGCTGTGATTTTGTTTGTTTAAATGTTGATACATTTAGTGCCATAATTTGATTTTATATTTTAAATGTGATATCATACATTCGCCTTCTTGTGTACTGTTGTTGTAATTTCATTTCCAATTTACAAACCTACTGTTTATTATTTTGTGTAAATTTTTGTACTTAGTTTGTTTACTGCCCTCCTTTGAAAATCAGTTAATAATTTATATAAATGAATTGACACGTTGAAAACATAATAGTGAAATTCTTGTAGGACCCAAGGATATCAAGATTAACTTTCGTACAAAGCGTTTAAAGAAATACATGTGCATTCATTTGCTAAGCTCCGAGTAACAGGAACTGATTCTCATATTGATTATGTGCCTCGTTGTTTGGGCGGCTCAAAAGTCACCGTTCGTATCATAGGCCTATCTTAATAATTATCGTACTGATGAATTAATGTGAATTTTTGTAAAAGTTACTTGATCCTAGTCCGAGTCTGGCTTTAGACTTCAGACCTCTTGCTTCCCAACTATTTGGACAATAATGGACAAAAAGGTGTTATTCCCAACCCCCAAATGAACAATTCTCAATTGTATGAAGATAATTGCATTGCCTCCATGATGATTAGTGTACCTGTACAATAATTTTGTTTGCAAATTAATTGTTTCCACCGTAGAGCCCTTAGACTGTTCAGAATGAGGTTATTGTAAAACAAAGCCACTCGTTTATTTAGATCATGTTAATACTTATTGGTATTCTCCTCACTGTGGCGTCTCCCAAGTCGTCGTTTTTACGTAATTTACAAAAAAATTTTATCGTTTTAAAGCATAACTAGAGCTATAAATATGCATGTCTAGACCGTATTCGAACTTGAACATTTTTCTGTGTAGAGCACTGGAATAGACGCGGTCAATACACTAATAACAGTGAGAAATTATCAACGATATGTAAGTTTTTTGGGGAAGCGGTTGATGTATTTCCTGTCATGATGAATTCCCTCGAGTCGACTCATTAGCGACGACTTTACCAACTTTAAACCCTTCTTGAAAGTAATTATCTTTGCAATGTTGGTCCCCACCCGGAGAATACTTGTGTGGTGTGGTTCGTTAGCTGAATAGTAGAACTGCCTCACATAAATACAGACAGGCGACAGTGTGGACAAGTGTGGTTGTGTTTACACCCTTAGCAATCAGAACGAAGGATCTTAGAGTAGACATATGATTGATGTTCACCGGCCTATACGATTGGGGCGCAGGTTCGAATTACCTATAAGGCAATTTTGTAATAATTGACCTTCACTCTCATTCCCACCTTTCATCGTCTCGAATAGCGCGATCATTATCATCACCATCGCCTTTGATATGACGTACATCCCACATTATTTTCATTAGAAATCTAATCATTTTTTAGTAGTTTGTCCAATCTTACATAATAGATCTCTGCTAGTACGAGGATTTTAATCTTGTTAAGATTTTTATTTATAATGCAGTGAATTACAGAGTGAATGACAGTTCTTGTTTATTATTCATTGTTGGAGACTAGTTTGCATATTTGTTGCTTCGTCGGCAGTAAAACAATCCTACCAGACACAACATTTGCGAGCATACAAATTATTATCATATACGGGGAAATTTAGAGTCAACAATGAACAACTTGTCGACACCTTCTCGAGCAACTATTATAAAGTGTTTATTTGTTTGTAGTAAGTTTGTTCGTAACGAGTTTGTTTTTTACATCTCTATGCAATGACGCACAGTTGAGACGGTGGTTGGCGAAAGCACGAAGGAAAGTTTCATACAACATTTTGTTGATTCGGCATGAACGCACTTCGCTTCGCTTGGACCATTGATGGGTGTTAATTTATTTTGTCATAATTGTTTAGATCCGAAGATACAAATTAATTGATGGTTAGCAGCGTTAAGCAACGCTCACCCCATATATTCTGTTAGAGTGTATAAGTAATGCTTATGCATGAGCCTTCAGATGTCTTGAAGCTTGTTTTAGTTTTAGACTCTGCGTTGGCTTGTCACCTTTGACGATACCCATATATTTTAAATATATGTTAAACAGTCACGGTTGCCAGTTTCGATGAACTCTAGGGAAAATAAAAGTAATTTAAGGTATTTTTTTCTTGAGCAGAATTCTAGAACGTTGAAACGAGTATAAACATTTTGAGAGAAGTGAGTTAAAGAGATCAGCGTGTTTGCAAACCTAAATTCCGCGCACAAATTCTTCCGCAGGTCGAGAAATCTTGTCTGTTTTATAGATTTAGTCGAAGAAGATTCTCAGATTTACGGTCAGTTCCTCCCCCTACTTCTGTTTATACGAGACAAGCCCACTGGACTGGGAGCACAACGAATGGGGCGGACTATAGGCTACACAGGTTTAAAACATTGGTCGTAATACCACATGAACATATACATCCATTTTAAGTGTCTCAATTCACTCTCGAACTACGGAATCGTGTTTTTTTTTTTTGTTTTCGTAATGGGTACGTGAGCATGGGTGCAGGGAAAGATATACTGGCCTGTACCCAGTCGGCAAGGCTACAGTAAATTATACTCCACACACATTTCGTTTTAACACTAGTTGCTAAACGGGTTGTTTAAATTTGTCTTCAGTTTAGGAGCTCGTTGAACATGCTTGCTAGCTGGCAAAGTGATATCCTTTCGCCTGCCACTTTATGTTATTCTTGCATTACAGGATGGCCCACGAAGGGCTCATCTAAGAGAAATTAGAAATCTGAGAAAATATAAACGTACGATATTTTTGCGTTTAAATTTTCAAGTTTAAAAGATTCTGGGGTGTCCGAGTTCTGATCTGCCAATTGTTTTCCGTATCACATTTATAAATTTCATCGTTTTATATTGCACATGATTAAAGATTGAATGTGTTTTGTCTAGGGTAGTTTTAAATTTTAATGCTAGACCTATTAAATCTAATCTCATCAAAACCTGTCAATTACTTATTTAAATTTGCCGTCTGCTTTTTATTGCACGTATGGTCATCGGACTACAACCATTATTCCAAGGCAGAATGTACATTTGTTTCATGGTATATATTTTGTTAAGACCGTACTTCTGTTTTAAAACCATTCAATTCAAAGAACCCGCTCGTGTGAGTACGTGTCACCCGGACCTCCACCAAACACGTTGGATTTATTTCAGGCAGAATGTACATTTGTTTCAAGGGACATATTTTGTTTTGACAGTACCTCCGTTTTAAAACCATTCAATTCAAAGAACACTCGCTCGTGTGATGTACGTGTCATACCCGGCACCTCCACCAAACACGTTGGATTTATTTGGAACCCGCTAATTTTTCTTTAAAGTAGCTCAACGAATCAGATACCTTTTATCTGAAATTATGGTTCGTGCGCTGGGTTTTGTCTACGAAAAGATGACACGCCAAATAGCGTGACTTTTCGACCAGCTTTGTGAGAGTTCCATGCGAGTGGGAGCGAGCTTGAAAATGAGAATGCTATTGTGTAAAGTAAAGTGTGTAGGTCGGGTAAAAGTAGTCAATATAAACTTATGCAAAATAATCCAAGATCCACGTTATTTATGTACACGCGTTTTTAATAAGAATAAACAAATTTTAAATGTACTTTTTAACATAAAAAATGGCAAGTTACTTATTATAACGTTAAACACTGTAAGTGGGTGAGTTAAACCTAAAGGATTCTGCGACAGAATTCAATCTACATCGTTGATATCGCGTATGTGATGCTCATTGTTACCATGTAAGCAGAATTTAACAACACCCCTTTCCTACCTCGTGAATACACCCTTTGTATTTCCTTACCATTCAGATCGGCGTGCAGAGCCCGAATCTGTTTCGTATTGACATAATGTTGAACAACAAAACGTATTCACTTGTCTCAACGCTCCTATCTAGTGCATGCGTCATTCCGCTATTGTCAAACGTGGCAGCCTACCCTTCCTGACAAGTTGGAGTTGTTCGCCCTCTAAAGTGTAATCAATACGCCGACCCGGCACCTCCACCATTTTCAAGATTGTGTATAATTACTGTTGTAGGCCTGCAGTTTATTTAGCGCATTCATGCATGTTTATTTTGTGAAATCTTTGGTATGTTTTGTCTACTTTTTGATTATAATATCTTAATTTGATAATATTTTAAAATAGTTGATGTATTTTGATATTCGGAAGATTGCTTCCACAACTTTTCATGAAAACTTTATGATCGAAGTAATATTTTAACTTTATAAATTGTTATGTTTGGATCAAGAAGAAATGAACGACAACTTTGTTGAAATTTAATGCCTTTTAACTTTTTACCAAATTAAATATTTTCAACTTTCTTTTATTAAAATGTGAAGCCATTATATTTCATCTAAACGTAATCGTGGAATTCTTCTTTATGTTAAACTTCTTAAGCTTCTTAAACCTATTAGGCTGGATACTACAAAACAAATGGCGTCGCGCGCAAAGGGCGAGCGTGATAAAATGAGATTGGCTGGAATGTTGTCTCTAAATGTCTCGACGCGAGATAAATTTCGCAACAACTTCATAATTAATGATAGCATATATTTTATTCTTAAACCTTTTACGGGTTTTGTAATTTAATACATCTTTAAGCGATGTTGATGTGTTGTTATTAGTGCGATACGCTTGTTAAACGGGAACCACAACCAGCATAACATTATTTAAGATAAATAATTTTGTTTCTCTTATCTCTCGTCGTCGTGTTTCTTAAAAGATAACAAAATCTCGTTGCGAGTTAAGGTTGATTGATGATCGGTCTGTTCCTCGGTTATCGTCGTAGTTAAAATATATTCTCACAATTCCACGTTCCCTACTTCTTGGGTGACATTATAGTGGAATACACAAACATAAATAAACACACAAACAGCGTCTAACGACGGACCATTTACCGCCTTCAGTAGTCTCTCCCTTGTAGTCAATTCCCTGATGACTGGCCTTGAAATAAGTAACGCTGCTGAGCTATATGGAAAGCAGGCGAATATACGGGGAATTATGTTATTGCCAGAGTTCTATGAAACACAAAATACCACTTTCACTTTAAATGCCACATTACTCCGCTATTTGAGTGAGTAGAGTGGTATTCTGAAAATAGAAAATGTCTCTCAATTTTCACCGATTGATTTAAAATTTCGTCAGCGTTTTTATTCTCTATGATTTTGTTTGTGGTGCTGTTTTATACGGGTGGACTTCAAACCTTCCATCCAACACATATAACATTCTTTTCTACTGTGGTTGTGGGACATGTATAAATAATAAACTTGGTTTACAACACTAAATTATTGTCTATTTTACACGAACGCTTCATTAACAACATTCACGCATACATTCACTGTGTGAGGTATTATGCGTAGGAGCAGGTGCCTGGTCGTCGGTGAGTGACGCAAGGACAACAACTACTAACTTTTTAGTTTTTTGAGGCGGCTCATAAGTTTGGCGCAAGCCCCAGTTATTTAGAACCATGTAAGGTGAGTTGAAATAGGTACCCTTAAGCCACTCATGTCACAATCTATCACCACTAATCGTTACAAATAGCATGTTTTGTGTAATGCTACAAACATAACCACTTAAAAGTAATCACTTATATGGATTTATCGCTAATGGGCTGTATGTGCGCAATTTTTTCATAAGCTACATGATTAAAACTGTAGGCTTTTTAAATGTGGACTGTATATTTATTTATTTATTTGAATTACTTTACTTTCAAACATAGTACACTCATTTCACATCCATTTCAACTCGTTCGTTGCTAGTGACTACTAAGAAACATATTTAATAACAAAAACATGATGTGAGGTCACAGCCCTCACAATGCATAACAATATTATGCCTTCTAAACTCAAACATACTCCCCCCGTTGATTGGAGATCAAAATACAAAGAAGTATTACATAAGACATAGAGTAGGGAGAGGAATTAAATGACGAATTGGTCTCTTCATCACGTTGCGACCTAATCGTATGTTGACAACTCGAACAAGCCCATCAATCCTGGGCAGATGGCTCTCTACGACCCCCAGTTGTCCATTGGAGAGGAGGCAGACGATCATCTCGAACAAGGCACACCATGCCTGATTGTAGATTGTTGTGGGAAGTGGACCATTTCTGTCGTTGCTGGAGTCCGTTGAGGTAGTCCCTTGACCACATTTTCCACAACTGCTGGTGCATATGTTGGACTCGTTGCCAACGTGATAACTGGTTGATTGTAGACGTGTTAAGCAAGTCTGGCTCAGGTAGGCTTATTAATGGAGCGCACATGAGAAAATGACCTGGACTTAAAACGTTGGATCATTAGGATCGTTTGACAAAACGGTAAGAGGTCGGGAATTCATACATGCTTCAATTTGAGAAAGTAGAGTAGCTAATTCTTCAAACGTCAGTGTAGCCGTCCCTACCACACGTTTCAATGAAATTTCATGGACTTCACTGCAGCTTCCCGAGACCACCAAAGTGTGGTGCACTGGGCGGAATGAAGTGCCACGTAAATTGTTCTTTAGCACATATTCCTTGATCTGATCGCAGAAACGATTCGTAAGGAACAGCCTACGCAACTCTTGAAGCTTACGGTTTGAGCCCACAAAGTTCGTAGCATTGTCACTGTAAATGTGTAGACACTTGCCTCTTCTGGCTGTAAACCTTCTTAACGCTGCTATAAAGGCTTCAGTCGTTAAATTACTCACTAGTTCCAAGTGTACAGCTTTTACTGCAAAGCATACAAATATTGCACATAGCATTTAATTGTAGTTTTGCTGCGTACTGATCCAGTCTTTATGAAAAAGGACCAGCATAATCTACTCCTGTGTTCACAAAAGGACGAGATGGTTGAACACGGGCTTTAGGTAATTGACCCATCAATTGTTTTGATGTTGATACCTTCAGTTTGAAACAAGGTTACATTTGTGAATGCAATTCTTGATTACTTGTTTTGCTCTGGGGATCCAATATTGCTGGCGCAATGATGCAGTTAACAATTGCGGACCAGCATGAAGTAGCTTGAGATGTTCAGAATTGATAATCAATTTAGTAAGATCATGATTTGGTGGCAGAATAAGTGGATGCTTGTTATCGTATGGAAGTTCTGAATTATTTTAATCTCCCACCGACTCGCAGGAACTTTTCATCGTCTAAAAATGGATGAAGATTTAACAGTAAGCTTTTCTTTGAAACTTGACCGTTGTCTTGAAGCTCTTGAATTTCACGAAGGTAAACATCTTTTTGCACACATTTAATGCAAATTTTGAGAGCAGATTGCAGCTCCTCAGCAGATAGCACACCTGACTTTCTTGACATCGAATTCTTACAATTGAAGTTGAATCGCAAACAATACGCAACTACGTGTGTCAGTTTCGAGAGTGACGAGTATTGGAAATAATCTCGGTTGTTACAGTATTAGTAACTAACATGGTGTTGACAATTCTACGTTTTTCGGATATGGAATTGTCACTGTTCAATGATGGGACGGATGAGGGCCACGATAGAGTAGGTTGCTGTAGCCAGTCAGGTCCGTGCCACCATATATCAAGTTGTTTAAGTGTTTTAGGATCAGTTCCTCTTGAAATAAGATCTGCTGGATTGTGTTTGGAAATTACATGTTTCCAATCCTTAACATTAGTGTATTCTTGAATTTTGGATACTCTGTTCGCAACAAATGTTTCCCATCGATTTGAAGACGAGGATAACCATGATAGAACAATGGTTGAATCCGTCCAAAGATGTATGCTGTCAATCTTAAGTTCAAGATTGGTAGTGATTTTTGTACCAGTTGCGCTAGTAACAATGCGCCACAAAGTTCTAAACGGGGCAGAGTTACCTTTTTTACAGGTGCTTCTCTTGATTTTGAGCACAGTAGATGAATACTTACTTCATTTTGAACATTGACTGACCTGAGATATAAACACAATCCATACGCTCGTTCTGATGCATCTGAGAAACCATGAATCTGTATGTCTATGATTGGTGCTTTGCATAGAACGAATCAATGTTGTTGACAAAAGGAAGTTGTTGGTGAAGCTTGTTCCATTCTTTTAATAACTCTTGTGGTAGTCGATCATCCCAGTCTCGTTTATGAAGCAATAACTTCTGTAGAAATATCTTACGTAAAATCACTATTGGGCTGACGAGACCTAATGGATCAAATATCGACGCAATGATTGATGAAATCTTTCGTTTTGTAACATTCGTGGCAGACACTTGATCGTGCGAATTTGAAGAGCTTTTGTTTTGTACGAGAAAACTTATCTGACTTCGGATTCCACAATAAACCAAGTGTTTTAACGCTGTCTGTGCGATCAAATTGAAGAGGTAACTGGGTTTCTCTGTACTCTGTAGGTATTTGCTTCAAGTACTCTGGACAGTTTGAACACCATTTTCTGAGTGGGAATCCTCCACTATTTAATAGCATGGTCATGTCATCTTGAATTTGAAGAGCATCCTGGATATTGTCACAGCCACTGAGCAAGTCATCAACGTAAAAGTCTCGTCCTAGCACTTCTGTAGCGCGAGGATAGCTGCTAGCTTCTTCTTCGGCAAGTTGTTGTAAGCATCGTGTTGCCAAGAAGGGAGCTGAAGCTGTGCCGTAGGTGACTGTTGTAAGCTCGTAACATTTGACAGATTCTTCAGGCGATGTTCTCCAGAGAATTCTTTGATATCGAGTGTCCCGTGGATCTACGTTGACTTGACGATACATTTTAGCAATGTCAGCTGTAAATGCAATTTGATGTGTTCTAAACCGTACCACGATTGACACCAAGTCTGTTGAATAGTAGGACCCACCATCAGGATATCATTTAAGGATTTACCGTTCATAGTTTTTGGCTGAAGCGTCAAAAACAACTCGTGTCTTGGTTGTGGTGCTGGAAGCCTTAAACACAGCATGATGAGGGAGATAGTATACATTGTCAGAATGTACACCTGAATCTGTCTGCACTTGTACCATATGGCCTAGCTTTTCGTATTCTTCAAGAAACTTGTTGTATTCCATCGTAGTTCTGGTTGTTTGTGCAGCCGACCTTCCAAATGTTTTTTAAATCTGTAGCTTGCCTGATCGAATGAGTTACCAAGAGTCTCATGATCTGCCTGGAATGGAAGCCTTACTACAAATCTCCCTTTACTATTCCTTGTCACAGTTTCTTGGAAATGTCGCTCACATTTTTGTTCTTCGTCGGTTCTTGGCTTTGAGTGGACTTCCTCAAGTTCCAGAAACGTTGCAGTTGCCGATCTAGACTGTCATCTGTTTGCAAGAAGTGTGCGGTAACAGATGCAGTAGAGGCATCGCCACATCTTGTTGGAAACGTCCTGCCAGTATCCAACCTAACTCTGTATCCTGTAGAATAGGATAATTATTCTCTAATCTTGACTTTCGTCCAGGCCTTAGAAGATGGAAAAAGAGTTCTGCCCCTATCAACAGATCAATCCTTCCTGGCTGGAAGAATGTTGGGTCAGCTAAATCGACGTCGGGTATATTCCACTGTTCATGTTCAATCAACATATCTGGCATCTGGCCGGTTATGCGTTGCAGAACTAAACATGACAAGTTAGCATTGAAGTTGCCTACTTTAGATTGCAGTTGGCATTCAACCATATGCTTTGATTCTGAGGCTACGTTATTGATACCTCGAATTGAAATGGGGTTCCTATGTTTCTTTAATCCTAATCGTTGTACTAAATCTTCAGTACAAAGTTTAGATTGACTTCCACTGTCTAAAAGAGCTCTACACTCTTGAAAGCTTGCCATTACAATCTTTTATGAGTACTATTGCTGTTGATAGTAGAACATGTGATTGATATCCTTGAATGCACAGCATGCGTTCTGAAACTGGTTTGAACTTCCCTCGTGACCATTATCTGTGTTGCCACATAATGGTGCAGGATTAGCAATTCTCTGAACGATGTCAGAAGAACCCACGTTTTCAAGATTGGTATTGTGTAACAGAGTATGATGTTTTTTACCACACTTTCGGCAACCCTTTGAGTGGCATGACTTGACAACGTGCCCAGTGCGAAGACAGTTGAAGCATAACCTGTTATTCTGTACACAATATTGTTTCTGGGCTAGGCTTAAGTTCCTGAACTCATCACATTTATACAACGAATGTGATTCATTGCAATACTGACATTTAGGTACAGTTGTGTCTGTAGGCCTAGAAATGTATGCATTAGACTTTCTATCGCTTGGATTGAATCTTCCCTTGACTTCAGCAGTAATGAACTTACGATCTGTAGAATTACTGTTACTGAAGGGTTGAACGTTTTCTAGAGCTTGTCTCCTGTGTTCAAGAAAAGCGATGAAACTATCAAGTGATGGGAATGCTTGATCATTGAGAGTGAGTTCCCATTCTTTGCGTGTATTACTATCTAAACGTCTGGTGAATAGATGTAACAATATGACTTCTTCCAAAGGTGTTTCAATACTAAGGGCCTTAAGAGCATTTAGATTACTAGACACTGTGTTGATAAACTGTAACAATTCAGTAGCAGATTCTTTGTGTACTGATTTAATATCGATCAACTCCTTAAGATGTTGAGATGCTATCAGCCTTTTATTTTGATACCGATTTTCCAATAATTTCCAAGCCACAGTGTAGTTATTCTCAGTCAGAGGTAAATTTTGAATCAATTCTAATGCTTGTCCTGTTAGAACAGATATCAGATAGTAGTACTTTTCTATAATGGCCACATCGTTGTTGTCGTGAACCATAGCTCTGAAGCTGTCACTAAACGTCAGCCACTTTGTATAAGAGCCGTCAAAACTAGGCAACTTTATAGACGGTAGGTTTAACTTAGTCTTACTAGGCCTGCGAGATGCGCCAATTGTATCATTTGAGGCGTCAAGGTCAACTAAGTGTTGTCTAGATTCTAACAAGCCTGACATAGTTGCTCTAAGGTCATGAACCAGAGTTTCAATGGTGATCCTCTCTCCTTCATGGTCTATGTTTTCATCATGCAACTCTAGATTGGTTTGGACCTCATCAAACCTTGTCCAGGTTTCCAGTAACTGTTCAAGTCTAATTTGTATCTTATTGACATCCTGCGATATGTCGAGACTACTGACAAACGTCTGAATTCGTGAAATGGTAGCTTTATAAATACCTCTCTGCTTGACCCAAAGCTTGATTTGTTTTGTGTCCATGTTGAAAGGCTAAAGTAACAAATAGTTTGTCTGACCTGTTTTCTGCTGGTTGCTGACACTGTCGAAGCAAAGCAAACTCGTGATAAATCCGGCGCGGTTGGACCAATGATTAAAACTGGTAGGCTTTTTTAATGTGGACTGTATATTTAGTTATTTATTTGAATTACTTTACTTTCAAACATAGTACACTCATTTCACATCCATTTCAACTCGTTCGTGCTAGTGACTACTAAGAAACATATTTATAACAAAAACATGATGTGAGGTCACAGCCCTCACAATGCATAACAATATTATGCCTTCTAAACTCAAACACTACATTTAACTATTTACTATGTATTGCATTGGCTCATAAAATCTGCAATCGGTTCGTCCTTGGAATACGTTATATTATTTTTGTTTGTCCGTTTTACCTAGATTATTCATTTTGCACTTACATTAAATTTTATATTTTTTCGTGATAACAGTTTTTACTAGGTCCACGTATTTTAGGTTTTATTTTTATTTCACCACCCCTCGTCGGTTGCTCCTGTTTTCCGCGTGGGTCGCACCTTCCACAGTAACTGAAATCCAACTGCCGACTAGAAACTTACAGGGGGTAAAAGTGAAACACGTGTGGGACCTGCAACCCCGCGGTCCGTAAATCACAAGGCTGCGGTGGCTCGGCTGGTTCACCCAGTCACCGCCAGGAGATTCAAGGACTTGGCTTCGACCTGGTCATTACATCTGCTAGACAATTATCCGGATCGCACTTTACCGTTGCAATTACCTCGAACTAGATCAATCATTGATGGCTCATTTGTTGGAGTTAACGCCGCAAAACAGATAGGAACCAAGCCCTGTGCGCATTCTATTCGTTTTTATATTGGGCCTCATTACAACAGGGCATGTCCCACAAGTGCAATTTATTATACCATACTCACATTAACCATAATAAATATTCACAAAATATATAATTTTTACGTATATGACTATGAACATAACATAAATTTGAATGCACATGGTTGGTGTTGTACGTATATGTTTTGAGTGTATGGTTGTGTGTAAAGTGGGAATATAAATTGTGTGTACATGCATTTTAAAATTTTGTAATAAAGCCTCAATTTGTTTTGCGGGAACGCTTAATATTTGTGTATTGTAATCCGTTTAATTGATTTGGCAGGATGCTTGCGTTGTACAATCTAGTGTACGTCCAAAACGATTATAAAGATATTAATTAATGTAGTTGAGAAGGTACCTTCCCATGTTTTTCATGATGAAGCGTACTCTCTTAGTAAAAGAAAAACTCGATAACGATTGAATAATATGTGTTGCTATATAGAAAGTTGTGGAACGTTTGCGCCACCGGCCCACCAATGTCATACGAATAGCAATTAGCAATTGTATGAAACTGGTCATGTCGTCGCTTCACGGGTTTACATTAACTAACATGTCGTTCATGGAGGTTATTCTATGCCATTACACCCATTAGGGGTTGATAAGCACATCATTATTTTACTAAAAGTGGCTCGAAAAACGTGGAAATGTGCATTAAAAGGATCACACAAAACACATCCAAGTGCAGTGCTAATTCACGGATCCTATAAACCTTGGATGTTACGGAATGTCAGTCTATCTCGATATACATCTACATGTGTACAAATAAAATTATGTTTTGTTATATGGCAATCAATAACACCTATGAGTGTTTTCCGACGAATGAAATCGACAAGTAAAAATATATTATTTTAGTAATTATAGCAGGAGGAAGAAAACTATAGAAGCAAAAATTCTAAGTCTTGAAAAATATAGGATATGTGGGTTTATAGGTGGATTTCATGAATATGTACAATAGCAAATTAAACATTAAAATGAAATATGTATAGAGTCTACCCACTCCGTCATATAACCATTGAGTAGAATATAGCAATGATATGATAAAACTGATTTTCAGTGTTTAATGCGGTGTTATTAGGGGTTTGGGAGTGTGGGCAGGACCAAAATCAAAATGCTATTGCGCTAATTGAAAACATGGTCATTAATAGCCAGGGAAATGCAAGTCAAGAACCTTGTGGGAACCTTGGAATTATAAAGTACAGTGACAAAGATCTGTCCTTTTATCCAGCTTGCTTTTTTTTTTACTGAAAACCTCTTGCCAATCTGACATGTAGACGATGAGCCATGCTTTGTGGTTCCTCTGATGACAAACCTCATTAGAATAATACAACGTTGCTATATTGTATCTCCGTTTTTACTCTTCCGTTTGTTATTTCCGTCTGTCAACACCCCATCCTTTAGTCAAGCATTTGAATGTGAAGGCATCCCGAATGTTTCAGGATTGCGTGGAGATTGTGTTTGTGATTGTGTCTCCTATAATTTAACTACTCATGTTTTGAGAACCTCTTGTTTATCCTCGTTAACGTGAATACCTCGCCAGTTATCAAAGGTAGAAACCCTTTGCCGTCTTTGTTTTCCGCTCCTGAAACACGGCGCGATTGAGTCGTTTATCTCGCTCTCAATAGAAACGTTGCCCCTGTGAAAATAGACTCACCCTTTAAGCTACCGTAATGCATTGTTACACAAGTGGAGGAATTGCTTTACGTGTGAAAACATGGATATTAATTTGTGAGTGGGGTTGTGTGTATATACACATGGATCGTGCGCGCACTATAGGATGGGGGCACAAGAGCTAAACGCGTCCGTGCGATTTAGCTGTACGAGTGTGATCAATACGACATTGAAACCCTGTTGTTCGGGATGTATTGTACGACCAAAGCGACAACATATACTCGTGACCCTGCGGTATGGAATGTATTTACACGAACTCGTGAGTGACGTACTAATACATACGTGCTTTGTAGACCTCGATCGTGTTTATTTGATGCAGTTTTCGGTTCAAATACCCACTTTGTTCACATACCATCATCAGTGTTATTGTTTGTTTGTTTATCAGGCATTAGCTACAGTAAATATGTAGATGTGTGTGAATCGCCAGACATACTGTACACTGTCATGGCCTTGCGGTATGAAAAATTAAAATTTAGTGGATACATGGTAGATATATAAAATATGATTTATTGTGTTTCTGTTGTTTTGTATAATAGTAGTTTACTTTAAAGCACGTTCATTTTGTGTGACGTGTGTGACGTGACTTTCTTAAATGAATGTACTTTGAAAATGGAATGGAAAATTGTAAAGGCTTGCACCAGGCAAACCCGGCACCTCCACCATTTTACATACTTGTAATGCTAAACTGTGCAACTTGACATATTTCTTGACAGTTGCAAGCCACAAGTAACCTTGCAATGTATCTCACTTAACTATCATCTCATGCACGTTTGTTATTGTTGTTTTGTTACTCATACATGCTATTTTGATGCTAAATGCACGTCCACACTGAACACTATAAGTGTGATAATGATGCAGTCTGGAAATTAACTTTTTTTACATTGAAGAAATATACAACTTTTCACTGATTGGCTGAACTTCATTTCGTCTCCCCGAACCTATTTTATTCGTTCTCT
>JAMZAV010009934.1:0-23551 GCA_024449915.1 Sweltsa coloradensis
GACGAATCAGTGCTATAGCTAGACCACAATGCACATTTTTTAAATTTGAAAATTTGCGACGTTCGCTGTCCACAGGGCCATGTTTCCGATATTATTTATTATTGCCAAGGTATTTGGGTAAACCCGTATGTAAATCTTTACTTTGTGGATAAAATCCACCGCCATCTAGAGGACCTTGACTCATTGGGAAAAATATTTAAACTCTTTGGTGACAAATAATAGACTGCTTCCTCGAAAGTATTTTGATTACTTCTAGGTGGCAGTGCATTAGAAACTTCGCGCGTCTTTTCGTTGCCATGGCAACGTTACTTTTGTTATAATGTAATTTCCATCTACACTACTAATCGGATCAAACTAAAATTAACATATTCGTGACCGGACGGACATTCTAAATGATTTGGCTATCTCAGATTTTGTCGCCGGTTAGTTTGAAAAAAAAACTTTCGATTAACTTTAATGTAACTTTTTAACTTTTTGAACGATTTTGCCACAAAACTAATGGCATTCAATCGAGAACAAAGCTTGCGGATGGTCAAAATTTCAACTCGATCCGAGCCTCCGTTCGAACGTTATGGCGAGACATACAAACAAACAAAAAAAAAACAAACAAACAAACAAACAAACAAACAAACAAAAAACAAAACGAGTGACAAATTTTTCCGGCAGAGTCAAATGGAAACGCTCGCTTCGCTCGCTTAATAATCGCAAATTCTATTTTGCCAAGCTTTTCGAGGATGCTGTTATGGGACACTGTACGTTTATGAATTAAGAATGCGCAAATGTGGAAGGGTAGATGAGCTTGGCCCTTTTTTTGGATCTCATTTCTTTTGAGTGTGTAAGGTTTGGCTGTATTTCTACAAGTTTTTGTTATGTGTGTGTCTTACTGACATAAAATAGAATTAAGTGAACACAAACTGCCACTGCTAGACCACAGTCACCAACAGACCTGGATCATGCGTGATGCGTGAGATACTCATTCTCATTCATGAAACTATTTCCTAATATCTGATGATGTAAGCAACCTGAAGGGCAACCTAGCCAAATGTGCGTTGGTAAAGAAGTTTCAACATTCATTTTACCACGCATTCATACACTCCCACTCCCACTTTCATTTATGATAATAGAACATACATTCTTTTGTTGGGCCTTATATACCTAAAAAATATGTAAATTTGTTTAAATGGTTGAAAAAAATAAATCTTCAAGGACATGATTTTTTGAAATGTACATGTGTAAGCACTTTATGTTGTTAATACTTGAGAAAAAGGATTTATTACTTCAAATTATGATCGCGATCTTAATTATGGTGTAAGTACAGGGGTGATATAGAAAGTTAACCCTGACTTTAAGTTATGGTGGAGGTGCCAGGTCATTAAACGCGTAACAATCTTTAGTAATATTTCTGGATTCCTGACCAATCCTGTTTTACACAAGATAATGAACAATATCTTTGGTTGACTCTTTACCTTCCTACATAATTCTTTAACGCCATCCCTTCGTTTGACAATTATGTTAATGAAAGGCAATGTCAGTAAGACGATTGAGTGAGCCATGTGTTGAGTGCCCGTTAACATTCCCTTTCATCCCCCTACATACATACGTACATACATCTTCATTCTGTTTGCCTCGTTCATCGAATTTTATCATCATCTGTACCATCATACCTCGCCTCAAATTTTGACTATTTACCTTCAAATCACAATTTCAATACCAGGTACCTAACGATCAGGCACACAATTAGCTTTCCCAGTTCACAGAACTAGTCTTCTTGATAAATCAGTGACAATAAATGCGATAAGGTGTTGGAATGCTTTACTTGGGGAGATCAGGGATGCACATTAGAATAGTTATCACATCTTTAAAGTAAGGTAGCGTCATTATATTATGCTTCAAAAGTCAGTTTACCTGAAGGTTAATATCATTTAATATCATATTAATCTGTGCTAAACATAACAATAAATAATAAATAAAAGCATGAAAAAACTCACATGTAAAATTATTGTTGTTGGGTCCATGAGTGGTGATGCGGAGGACCACTTTACATTCGCAAAGAATATTTATTTTGCATCATTCTGGATAGTGTAGACTGTTCCACAGGACTGGCCCACATCGCTGAATTAAGTAGATATACAATAAGACACTTTAGTTATGCTTTTAATGATAAAAAGATTTTTAATGAATGGAGAAATGAAATCCTTCAACTGGTCTGAAATGAAGGTGGTATTGTAACAATTAAAAATAAAAGAATGTCTTCAATGTAAACAAACAGTAGAGTCAAAGAAGTTAGACGTTTGTTGATACAAAGAACATAGTAATGAAAGATGTATGCTCACAATCCCCAACATACTCCCCCCTGTTTATTGAATACAATTGAAACATGATATATTTTAGTTAGGTTGAGGTGAATACTCAATAGGAAGGGGCACTAGTTTTGTGATGGGTCTCCTCAATACACCGCCAGATGTCTGGATCGCGACGACGCGGACGTGACCATCTTTTCCTTGGAAAGTCTCTGTGATGACTCCAAAGTTCCACTGGAGAGGTGGTAGGTGATCTTCTTTCATAAGAACCACCATGCCTGGCTGCAGATTGGATTCTGGTGATGTCCATTTTCTTCTCTGCTGGAGTGAGTTGAGGTAGTCGGTTGACCATCTCTGCCATAGCTGTTGGTTCAGTTTCTGAACCCGCTGCCATCTGGATAATCTAGACTCGGAAAGGTCAGATAAACAGGGTTCGGGATAACTCATCAGTGGAGCACCAATGAGAAAGTGTCCCGGACATAAGTAACTGGGATCTGATGAGTCATTTGACAAGACAGTGATAGGACGAGAATTAAGACACGCCTCAATCTGAGTTAGTAAGGTTGTGAATTCCTCCATGGTAAGTACAGCGTTTCCTGCAACGCGTTTCAAGTGGTATTTTTTCATTGACTTGACACTAGCCTCCCATAAGCCACCAAAGTGTGGTGCACGTGGAGGAATGAAGTTCCATTGAAGTTGTTCACCTGAGGTAGTCGGCCATCTTATTCTGATGCTGCTAGAATGGAACAAGTCTCGAGTTCCTTCAATTCATTGTTTGCTCCCACAAAGTTAGTACCATTGTCTGAGAACAAATGAAGGCATTTACCTCGTCTAGCAGTGAAGCGTCTAAGTGCAGCAATAAACGCATCAGATGTAAGTCCTGTGACTAGCTCAAGATGAATCGCCTTGGTGGCTAGACAAACGAATACAGCTACGTAGCATTTGATCGTTGTCTTGCTTCTTACTAATCCTTGCTTGACATGAAATGGACCAGCAAAGTCTGTACCAGTGTTGAGGAACGGTCTAGATGGCTGGACTCGTGCTGATGGAAGCTGGCCCATCAGCTGCTGTGTATTTGTCACCTTGAGTTTGAAACATGGCATTCTCAATCTTCCTCCTACCCGAAGAATCTGCTGATCATCAAGAAAAACATGTAAATCTCGGAGACTACTTTGAGATGAAACTTGTTTATTGGACAGAAGGTCTCGAATCTCTAGGCTGTATGTAGATGCTTGAACCCATTTGATGCATGTTGTTAATGCTGTTTGTAGTTCTGCAGTACATAGAGAACCTGATCGTTTTCCTAAAGGTTGTTTTGTGTTGTGGATGAAACGAAGGCAGTAAGCCACAACTCTGGTGAGTTTTGATACCTTTGAAAACCGATGCAAGATATCAACAGTATGGTCTTGCGTAGCAAGTGTAGTGATTGATGTCTTCTTCTCTTCTGGGATGTTGTCATCTTCTGTTATAGTTACATCTGCTGGCCAATCCGATGACTGTTTCTGTAACCACTGTGGTCCATGCCACCACAAGTAAAGTTCAGCTAAGTCACATGCTTTTATTCCTCGTGAAATGAGGTCTGCTGGATTGTTACTAGATGAAACTTGGTTCCAATCCTCGATTCTTGTGTGATGTTGGATCTTTGCAACTCTGTTGGCTACAATTTGTAGACTGACAGTTGGAAGACATTTGGAGGCTACAAATGTCTTCCATCGTGTTGCTGGTGATGCGATCCATGATAAGACAATAGTGGAGTCGGTCCACAAGAAGACGTTGTCAATTTTCAGGTTTAAAATTGGAAAAGTTTTATGAACTAGCTTGGATAGTAATTCTGCTCCTAAGAGTTCTAGGCGTGGCAATGATACCTTCTTGACAGGAGCCACCCTTGACTTCGGAACATAATAGATTGGTTGCAATTTGACCTTGTTTATAAGTTTGATCTAATGTAGAAGGAGCAGCCATATGCCTTTTCTGACGCATCCGAAAACCGTGCAATTGTGTGATTGTTTGAGTTCCTTTGACAAGTACATATCTGTCAACTTGAATGCTGTTCACATGCGACAACTGAGTATGAAAAAATTGGCTCTCAATAGAGAATTCTGAGAACAATTCATCATCCTACTGTAAGTTATCCAAACCACAATCTCTGTAGGCTCATCTTATACGTGATGGAACTCACAAGCCCTAGTGGATCAAATATGGATGCCACTTACGACAGAACAACTCGTTTAGTAATCTTGTTTCTAGATTTACATGATAGGCTTTTGGCAACAATAAATTTATCGGATATTTTGTGTCACGATGGACCTTATGTTTTTATACCCTCTTCTTTGTTGAACTCGAGAGGTAGTTGCATCTCCCTGTCTTCTGGTGGTACAGCTTCTAGTAAAGCTGGGTGGTTAGAGCACCATTTTCTTAAGGGGAAATGCTCCACACTTAAGGAGTGCAATTAGTTCCTCTTGTAGTTGCAATGCATCGTCCAGATTGTTGGAACCGCTGAGTGCATCGTCAACATAAAAATCTCGTTGTAAGATTTCCGCCGCCCGAGGGTATTTGTCAAATTCCTCTTCCGCTAGTTTATTCAAAGATCTGGTTTGCGAGAAATTGAGCTGATGCAGTACCATATGTTACTGTTGATAGTTCATAGGTTTTTAGTTGCTGGTCAGGTGACTTTCTCCATAGAATTCGTTGAAGACCGGTATCTTCAGGATGAATATTAACTTGGCGGTACATCTTGGTGATGTCGGCTGTAAAAACTATTTCATGAGTCCTGAATCGCAGAACGATTGAGTACAGGTCCTGCTGAACTGTTGGTCCAACCATAAGAATATCGTTTAGTGATTTGCCATTTGTAGTTTTGGCAGAACCATCGAATACAACACTCTAGTCCTGGTTGTTGAGCTGGATGGTTTAAAAACCGCATGATGAGGAAGATAGTATGTAGGCCTAAGTGTGTTTTTATCATCTGTTGATGTTTGTACTTCTTTCATATGACCTAATTCCTCATACTCATCCATGAATGTCACATATTGTTCTCGAAGTTATGGGTGTTTTGTAAGCTTACGTTCCAATTGGTGGAACCTTACTGTTGCTTGCTGGCAGGAGTCACCCAGTTGTCTATGTAAACGTTGTGGAAGTCTCACCACAAATGTGCCATTTTCGTCCCGTGTGGTATTTTGTTGAAAATGCGATTGCGATGCGGGATGAGTTGATCTCCTCCAGTTCCCTGAATCGTTGCAATCGTTGTGTCAGGTTGTCTTCTTGACGAACAAAACACGAGGTCACCGATTTATTCGTTCAAGGTCATTCGGTATTTGATACCGTCCCGATAAGATCCAACCAAGTTCTGTGTTTTGGAGCACTGGAAAATCACCTGGTCTTGTAAGCTTTTCCGCTCGAAGAATGTGAAAAAACAACTCGGCTCCAATAAGCATATCGATACGTCCAGGTTCATGGAAGTTTGGGTCAGCCAGTTGGATATCCCTTGGCAGATTCCAGTGCTGACTGTCGATGTATGCTGATGGCATCTGTCCAGTTATATGCGACAATACAGAACATGTAAGGACTGCCTTATTAATTGCTCACTGTTGAGTGAAATTGAACGGATGTTGTGAACTTGGCTTCTGCTGAAACATTGCTTACCCCTTGCATTATTTTCCGATTATAACTTTTCTTTAACTTAAGTCTTTGAACTAAATCTTCTGTAACGAAGTTAGATTGGCTACCGCAGTCAATCAATGCCCTGCATTTGTGTAGTTGATCCATTGAGTCTCGAACTAGCACTATTGCAGTTGACAACAGAACTTGTGATTGCATTCTGTGTCTTGCAACATACAAGAGCCTTGGGCATCCCTGGTGACATGATTGGCCGATGATTTGCCACGCTCGTTACTATTAGTTGGCTCTACTTGTTGGCAAGATTGGCTTACTTGACGGTTGTTGACAGACTTTTCTGTATGTAATAATGTATGGTGTCTACATTACAAATTTTGCAATTTAATAATATCGGGCAATTTTTAACTGAATGCCCAGCTCGCAGGCAGTTGACACAAAGTTTGTTGTCCTGTACACATTCTCTCCGCTGCTGTGTTTCTGCTGCTATGAATGTTTCACATAAAAACAGTGGATGATGATTGGACAAAAACAACATTTCTTGTTCTTAACTGACATGAAACTTCCAGATTGTTGAGCAGCCTTGTATTGTTTGGGCTTAAAATCACCTTGTCGACTGTCCTGAGAGCTACAGCTATTAGAAGCGTTTATGTTTTCTAGAGCTTGGCTCTTATACTCAAGAAATGTGAGGAGATCTGATAGTGGTGGGAAAGATTGTCGAGATTCCTTTATTTCCCACTCCCTTCGTGAGTTCTTGTCAAGCCTCTCAACAATCAGCTGTGATACAAGGATATCACCTAGTGGTTGATCAAGTTCCATGGCCTTGAGAGCACTTAAATTACTGCGAATAGTATTCACAAACTGCCTTAAGTCAGAAGCTGATTCCCTTTGAACTGCCTTTAGGTTCAAAAGTCCCCTTGTGTAGTAGCTGCTATCAGTTTTTTGTTTTCATACCTATCCTTTAGTAACTGCCAAGCTACTTGGTAATTGACAGCAGTGATAGGAAGGTTTTGAATTAACTGTAATGCTTGGCCCTTCAAAGATGATATCAGGTAATGGAATTTTTGAATGGTCATGACGTCTGCGTTTTCATGAACCATCACCGTGAACGAATCCGCAAATGGAAACCACTCCTCATATTTGCCATCAAAGCTTGGCAATGAGACTAATGGTAACCTCAAGCTGCCATGTGGCATGTGGGATACCCCTTATACTTGAAGTTCTCCGGGAGCTATGCTGGAGGGCCCTGGATTACCACTACGTTCTTCTGCTTGCCTTAATATTAGTTCCATTTGGCCTTCTGCTTCATAAGCAGTTTCCTCGAACACTGCCCGATCATCGTCATGATCTGACTGAAGGTCTTCAGTTTCCAGTTCAGACTGTACGCTGTCGTATCTAGCCATGATGTCTGGAAAACGTCTGAGCCTTACAGTAATCTCGTGAATAGTAGTTTTCAGAGGGTACAACGCATCGATGAATGTGTTCATGCGAGTCAGTTGTGTTTTAATAACACCCCTCTTCTTGACTTACTTTTGTAGTCGATTAGGCTCCATTACTACTTACAATAGTGAAATAACTGACCTGTCTACTTGAATCCGGCCCGTGAGGTACCAAAATGTTGGGTCCATGAGTGGTGATGCGGAGGACCACTTTACATTCGCAAAGAATATTTATTTTGCATCATTCTGGATAGTGTAGACTGTTCCACAGGACTGGCCCACATCGCTGAATTTAAGTAGATATACAAATAAGACACATTAGCAATGCATTTTATGATAAAAAGTTATTTAATGATTGGAGAAATTAAATCCTTCAACTGGTCTGAAATGAAGGTGGTATTGTAACAACTAAAAGTAAAAGAATGTCTTCAATGTAAACAAACAGTAGAGTCAAAGAAGTTAGACGTTTGTTGATACAAAGAATATAGTAATGAAAGATGTTATGTGTGCTCACAATCCCCAACAATGTGGTTATGATCTTGTTATTAATTCTATTTGTATTCAAGTTTTAACTGTATAAAAGAGTGGATATGTGTGTTAATGGCAACCGCCCTAATGTATTTAAGTAACTTTTATATGTTAAATATTAATTTGTGTTTCAATATTTTGTAGTGTACTAATAGTAGTGTGTAGTAATCTGTCATAATATAATTTGTATCAATTTGTATCACACATTTTAAAGGTTGGATGTAAGAAAAGGCCTCACTGGCCTTAATCCCGCCTATAATAAAGTCCTAAATCAATCAATCAATCAATAAGGCTGGAACTAGACTAGACATCACGGGTATTTCCTCCCTACCCTATCATAGCCTAGAGTGGCGCATACAGCTGATGTGGCCTTACAGTTGACGCGCCCTTTTACCAACTTAACTAAAAACCCAATAATTTTATAACTATATATCAATCAATTTAAATGTAAATGTTCCCGGGTACTCAACATATAATACATCGCTCACTCGTATAACAACGACTTTGACGTTTTACTAGTTCAGTTGGCTAATGCGCTTTTATACACGGAATGTTTATAGACCCCGGTTCAAACAACGGACTTTCTTGTTTATGTATTTCTTTATTATTTCTGGAATATTTTAGAACATGTTTTTGAGATGCATACAATACTATGGAAAACATTGCCAGAGAGAAAAACCTGTAGAGATTTCAAGGTTTACTCAATCTTCCATTGTAATATGGGGTTACCTTGAGCGTGCAAAACCGATACACCTTGGTCACTGCATGCAATTTTCAACACCTGACAAATAAAAAATAAAAACTCATAGCCTATTTTTCAATTTATTTATTTCTTGTAGGTTTGAATCACAGCGGAAGTTGCTGAGTAAATTCGTACTGGATGTCTGTTTAAAATTTCTGCGCAATTAATACAGCGATTCGGCTGATTTTCAGCGTACAGTCACTCACTCATTCACTACTCACTCACTCACTCACTCACTCACTCACTCACTCACTCACACACTTTGTCGCTGCACTCCCTCATAAGTAGGGAAACGGGGTCCATTAACTTGGCTCAACCACCAATGGAATTTTGACATACGATATGCTGTGATTTTTGCACACATTGCACAATTTTGCTCAACCAATGTCGATTTTTGCACAAGCAACACAAAAAACTTACGACAACTTCATTTGGCTGAGCCAAGTTAATGGTATTCGTAAAATAACGAATTTTATTTGCAATCTTAACCATATTTTTGCACAATTTTTTGGTCCGTAAACCTGCCCCCCCCCCCCCGTCATCGCCAGAACAATTCGTCTCAAAACCATGCGCAAAATTTTGCACCAATTATGCACAATGTTGCTTCCAAGTCCCGAATCCGAATTTTGCACCCCAATACTTTCGGAGATAAGACCATTATTTAAAAAAGGGGGGGGGGTAAGTTTACGCTCCCCTTAAGCGAATTTTGACTGAAAGCCATGTGCATAATTTAGAACAAATTATGCACCATTTTGCACACAAATCCAGAATTTTGCACCCTAATACTTTTGAAGACACAACCATTTCAAAAGGGGGGGGGGGGGGGACTAAGTAAACACTACCTCCCTTAAGCGAATTTCAACTCAAAACTATATGCATAATTTTTCACCAAATGCACCATTTGCACCCCAATACTTTCGGAGATAAGACCATTATTTAAAAAAAGGGGGTAAGTTTACGCTGCCCCTTAAGCGAATTTTGTCTGAAAACCATGCGCATAATTTAGAACAAATTATGCACCATTTTGCACACAAATCCAGAATTTTGCACCCTAATACTTTTGAAGACACGGCCATTTCAAAAAGGGGGAGCTAAGTTTCCGCTGGCCACCCGTTATACGAATTTCAATCACAAAACCTAGTGCATAAATCTGCACCAATCATGTACCATTTTGCACCCAAGTGCCGATTTTTGCACCTTTATACTTTCGGAGATACAGCCATTCAAAAAGGGGGGGGCTAAGTTTATTACGCTATCCCCAATTGCGAATTTTAACTCATTACCATGTGCATAATTCGGTACCAAATATGCATCATTTTGCAACCCACCTCTTTCATTTCTATGAACATGTCCCCTACACCATAATATTTGCCTATATTCGTATATATTTCGATTTCGATTTTCAAAGTAGGGAGCAATTTTAACGTTCTTTTAAAAATCATTGTACATAAATATAAAGACTGGGCTTAAATTAGTGGCTATTAATGCTCGTGAAATTGGCAAGTCCTGATTTTTGCACCCTTTAACTTTAGAATCTACAGGGATGAATAATGATACAATTAGCAAATTTAATTCGACTTCCAAAGTAGAGAGCAAATTTAACGTTTTTAATAATCATTGTACAAAGTAAAAAAGACTGGGCTCAAAATAAGCAGCTCTCTCAATGCTCTCTCAAATTGCCAGTCCTGATTTTGCACCTCTAACTGTAGAATCTACATTGGGATGAAATATTAAATAAAAACAAATAAGAATTTGATTTCAAAGAAGGAACGTTTTTCAAAATCATGTAACCGAAGTAAAAAAAACTTGCCTCTAAATAAACAGGTATGAATATCCTCTCAAATTGCTGAGGCCTGATTTTTGCAGAGCTCAACTAAAGAATCTACAGTGGGATGACATATGGAATAAATAAACAATGTTTTTCAAAACCATCTTACAGAAGTCAGAATAACTGGACTCTAATTAATAAGCAGCTATAAATGATCTTTTTAATTGCCAAGTCCTGATTTTTGCACCCCTAAACTATAGAATCTACAGGGGGTGAAATATGAAATAAAGTACCAAAAAAAATATCGACTACCAAGGTAGGTAGTTATCAAAATCATGTAACAGAAATCGAAATAACTGGGTTCTACATTAGCAGCTATAAATGCACTCAAAAATTGCCAAGTCCTGATTTTTGAACCCCTAAACTATAAAATTTACAGTGAGGTGTAATATGAAATATATTAGCAAAAGTGAATTTGACTATTAGGACTTAGGTACGTATTTTAAAATCATGTAACTGAAGTCGAAATGACTAGGCTCTAAAATTAGCAGCTATATTTGTTATCTAAATTGCCAAGTCGTGATTGTTGCACCCCTCAAGAATAGAATCAACAAGGGGTTAAAAATTGATAATACATTGAAATAAACCATTTAACACGCGATAATTATTATAAGCTATTCAAGAATCATACGTTGTTTGACACCGCTATATGTAGGCATGGCACATGTGATTTTGAAAACGGACTGCAACATGTGGTTGGCGGGAGCATGTTTATCATCGCTCGACACGAGAGAAATGGGTTCAAAGATAGTTTGTATCGCTCCAATAAAACGTCGTGGATCAGCTACTCCAGAGCAGTTATACATATATTTTGAAAGTCAAAGGAAAACGGCTGAGATAAAGTTGAATCCCATACATAACTCAAAAACATAAAACACAGCCAAACCTTACACAATTAAAATCAATGAGATCTAAAGGAAGTGGCAAGTTTATCTACCCTCCTACATTTTCGCTATCATAATATATAAATTTCATCTTGCCCTGTGACTGCATCCATGCAAAGCGTGGCGAAATTTTATTTGAAACTTTTGTTTTAAACGGAAAAGTTGGTGCAAGTTTATTTATTTATTTATTTTATTAACTCGTACCGGATGTCTGTTTAAAATTTCAGCCCAACCTGTTCAGCGGTTCGGCTGATTTTCGACGTACAGCCAGACAGAATCACAGAATGAGAGCCGTTCGAGTTGAATGGAGACACTCGGTCGCCTCCGCTCCCTCGTTTAATAAGGTATGGCTGTATTTTACAAGTTTTTTTGTTATGTGTAGGATCTCATCACTTTTTCAAGTTCCATTTAAAATTATTTGTTAAAATATAATAATATTTACAAACCTATTTTACCAATTTTAACTGATCTATGCGGCCACCAATTTAAAACTGTCTAATTTTTTGGTCTGTTTTGTACAATGTTAATTTGATTAAATCAATAAAATAATTCATATAAATATATATTTATAATAATAATTATATTATATTATATTATATATATTATATTATACTTTATTATAGTTATTATTATTATAAATATATACTTATATTTATTGATTTTATTGATTTAATCAAATTAACATTGTACAAAACAGACCAAAAATTAGACAGTTTTAAATTGGTGGCCGCATAGATCAGTTGCCTAAAAAAGCTAAGGTCCCGGGTCCGATCCCCGGTGTAGTCACTTTTTTAATTTCTGTCTGAAGTACTAACATTTCAACGTCATAGTTGTTGCCTATTGTAAAACCAAAGTTAAACATTATATATCCTCCCAACTCGGGTAAAAAGAGATAGTTTGTAATTTTACAGATAATTTCGTATGTAGTTTAAAAGGCAGTCTAATCTGCCCTACACACGTTATAAACATTGTACAAAACTGACCAAAAATTAGATAGTTTTAAATTGGTGGCCGCATAGCTCTGTTGGTAAGAGCATGGCCTGGAAAGCCAAGGTCCCGGGTTCGATCCCCGGTATAGTCACGTTTTAATTTCTGTCCAAAGTACTAACATATCAACGTCATAGTCGCCTACTATAAAACCAAAGTTAAACAAATATATATATATATATATATATATATTATAAATTACAATATTTATTTAAAATATTATAATATAATTATTATATAATTATATATTCATTATTATATATGACAGTACAATAATATAAATAATAATAATATATAAAAATAAATAAAATAACAATTTTTTTTCATTATTTAACAATAAAATAAATAATAATAATGATGACAATAATTTTTTTTTGCTGGGAAGTACATGATTTAAACATCTCTACTACATTATAGAAATGAATCCCACAAGCCACACAAGCGGCTTAGCCAAAGGAATGTTGCCTTTTTGTATGAAAGAGAAATATATTTTACCAACACACATGATTGTGTAGGTTGCCCTAAGGGTTGCATACATCACCAGTTATTAAGAAATAGTTTAATTTAGAGATGACAATGAGAATGAGTATCTGACGCATTACGCATGAGCTACGTCTGTCGGTGACGGTGGTCTGGCAGTAGCACTTATTGCTTACTAAATTCCATGTTATGGTAATGAAGTATAATATTTGGGAGACTTTTGCTGCAGCAGGCTACATACAGCAATGAATTAGCACCTTGTGCTAACGTTGTTCCATGGAAACACTCAAAGGTGACTCAGGATAAGTAAAAGTAACACTTTCGGATTCTCAATACAGGTCCTTCATAGTTTATTTTCTTAGCATTGCTCTAATTTACAACAATTATGAATAATAACATCGAGTATAGCGGAAATACAATGTTAATGCACATATCACACATATTTAAAATGTTTACAAAACATACTTTGTTCAATCGGAAACCTGTACATAAAATATCAAATAATGGAATTTAAATAGTATACATTTTGTTGGGTCCGAAATGGGTTACAATTACTTCTTCTGAACTAGTATAGAATATTTTTCGTACTTTACAACTGTTTACAATCAGAACATTTTGCTCTAAGATAATATAAACTGGACCAAATTGAAAATTAGTATCTTGAAATAGAATGGTTGAGGAACTCTTGCCCAAACATCGGCGTCGTCCATGCTTTCAGCATAAGATCAAGCATCAGGCGGAGGAGAATCTGCAGCAATAAAAACAGAAAACATTTACTTGTTATCAACGTAACAACTCTCCAGTTTTGCAGTTGGTGGACAAGGATAGCTTGGAAACGGTTACAAAGCTGTTGGTTTGAGGTTGGGCAAACTTTCCCACAACAAACAAAAACAATTCAAAATGCTGAACTGATGGCTATTTTGTTTTCATTTTTTGGTTGTGTATATTGTTCGCGGGAAACCTGCCCAGGGTGCAATTCATGCCCCATTTGATGTCGTCACATGTCGTATTACTAAGCTAAACTCTGGTACGAAAAGCTTTGCCACGAGAGTTTAGCGCTTCTTACCAGTAGATTGAGCTTCAGATGTTGCTTGTGCTGGCGCAGCTGATGAAGATTGCGCACGAGCTGTCGTTCCCCCAGCCTGAGCTTTGGTTGTCATTTGTTTAGCTTTACCGGACGTCACATCAGCCACGTGACACAGCATAACCACCACCACCAACAGAATCCACAGCAACTTCATCTGCGAACATGAATTAGTATTTCGTATTTCGAGTTCACTTAACTCAGTCACAAAGATGATTTTCAAGCCAGCCGACACCATCAACGCTCGAACAATAGCCAACCAGGGATCGGTATTTTAATATGTATTATTATATTTACATCCCTGCTCAAAAAAACACGTGCCTAATATATCACCATGGCTTGAAACTCCCCTTGTGAAAAATCACTATTGATTCTACTATTGGAATTACTATTGACTATTACTATTGAGCTAGTAAATTTGGAATAACTATTCGTGATTACTATTCACTTTTACTATTGAGAATTACTACTGGGGAACTTTCAAAAGTGAAAAGTATACTATTGGCCTCATGAATAGTATACTATTCACCTATTGAATAGTAAACTATTCACCTAATGAATAGTAAACTATTCACCTATTGAATAGTAAACTATTCACCTAATGAATAGTAAACTATTCACCTTATGAATAGTAAACTATTCATTTAAGTCAATAATTTACTATTGCAGATGTCAATAGTAAACTATTGGATAATAGTCCATAGTTCACTATTGGCTATGGTCGATAGTTAAGTTATATTTTTACCAGTAGGAATTATTGGGCTTTTTTCAATAGGCCTAGTTCATACTGGTAAAAAAACAATGGTGAACTTCTTACCAATATCATGCTTCTTCCAAAAGGTGAATGGGCATGATTTTGTGGTACCTGAAAAATTGTAGAAAAGCATATCCTATTCCTACACTACTAATAACATTGATTAGGAATAATACAAAACGTGGGATATTGCACTGCAACTTTAAAGTCAATTAAACAATTTTGGTTACAGGTTAGTCACTAATCAGGCATGCGTAGTTTGCTCTACACAGAAAAGAACCTATTAGGCTATTGTATGTCACTGTAGGCCTATGGGCCATGACATTATTGAATTTCATACACCAATAACTAATGATGCCCAGGGTAATGTGACTGCATTTAATAAAATATTCCTAACTTTAAGTAGGCCTATCGATTCAGATTTCTCAATTAATTGACTTCAAAGTATCCCAGTTGCCATGTAAGGTAACCATATAAAAATTAACACAAAGATCCTGAAATCATTTGATTAGGATAATTTTATTTGGTTGGTTGGTTTGGGTACACCTCATAGAAAATGTGTTAGCCCTACATAATGCAAAAGATCAAGACTTCTTGTCAAATTTGACACGGGATTGTCGACAAACTTCCCCTGGACGCTTTCATTGATGCCTTCTCTGAAGTTCTCTAGGGCATCATCCTGGAAAATGACCTGTAAACAATAAAATTCTTGTTTCAGAATTAAATATTGGAATAACTTAGGGGCCTAGTGAGAGGTGGGGCTATGTCACATGTAAAAATAGTTTAGCAAAGTTTCAGTGGTTAAAACTGCTACGGTAGGGCCTATGACTTAATTTTTGTATGAATTACTTTTTTTAAAGACTAGGCCTATAGTATAGTACCTTTGCCTAATAATAATAATTTTTAAAAAAGTTATTCATACAAAAATTAAGACAGCAGTTTTAACTAACTGAAACTTTTCTAAACTCAATTTGATTTTTACATGTGGCGTAGCTCCTTCTCTCACTAGACCCCTCAACTGTTTGCTACTAATATAAGCCTAGGCCCCACAAAACACCTGCGGGCCTAGGCCCCTATGTCTTTAAATAATACTTAATTTTAGCTACTTTAACAAGCATGTAAATTCAAAAATGAGGCTCCTTAGAAGGCTAGGCTAAGCCTACAGCTATGGGCATAAAAGGTAAATTTAATTGCAATAGCCCTCGGCAGATAAAAAATACTTGCAATTTTAGTTTTGTAGGCCTAATTTATTGGGCCTACCGGTACTGTTTTCATTTGATTTTCATTGCCTAATAATAATAATTTTTTAAAAAAGTTATTCATACAAAAATTAAGAGGCAGCAGTTTTAACTAGGCCTAACTGAAACTTTTTCTAAACTCAATTTGTTTTTTACATGTGGCGTAGCTCCTTCTCTCACTAGACCCCTCACCTGTTTGCTACTAATATAAGCCTAGGCCCTACAAAATAACACCTGCAGGCCTAGGCCCCTATGTCTTTAAATAATACTTAATTTTAGCTACTTTAACAAGCATGTAAATTCAAAAATGAGGCTCCTTAGAAGGCTAGGCTAAGCCTACAGCTATGGGCATAAAAGGTAAATTTAATTGCAATAGCCCTCGGCAGATAAAAAATACTTGCAATTTTAGTTTTGTAGGCCTAATTTATTGGGCCTACCGGTACTGTTTTTATTTAATTTTCATATCATAGGCCTAATATTGGCTTAGGCTACACCTTAGGCCTACAGTTTTTAGTTTTAGGGAGTAGGTAACCTAGTCTACAACAAAATCTTAGATTTTTAGTTCCCCTGACATTACCGGTAGGGTAGGCCTACCGGTACCTGATTTTCTAATCAGTGGGAATTGCAAGATCTAGTCTTTTCTTTCAAAGCCCAACAAGCTGTAGGCCTCAATTATATTTTTAAAATAAACTGTGTCATAGGAGCCCTAGTAGGCTAATAGAAGCTAGGCCTATAGGCATTAAACTTATAGGCCTAAATAATTTATATGGACCACAAATCTAGCTGCACCTGTAGGCTTATGGTAGTAGGCCTTCCGAAGAAATTTTTCTCAATTTATTTTTTCAAATTCCCTCTGAGGTGGCCTAGGCCTACCTAGGGAATTTGAATTTGGATTTGATTTGAATTTTTATGTTTTTTCAATTTCAAAATTTTAGAATCACACTAGCAGACATGATAGGCAATAATTTTAATGTTTACTATAGGCCTACAGCACATCCTTTAGGCCTAAAATTACATGAACCTCTTGCATAGTTGAAATGTAGGCTACAAGAACGAGTTTCAGCATGTTCCAAGTCGCTGGAAGGAGGCCTAGTGTTTTATTTCATTTTCATCTCATAACATTGGCCTAATAGTTTTTAGTTTTAAGTAGGTTACCCTAGGCCTACTTAACTTTTTTCTAGCCTAATTAGGAGGAATTGCAGGATAGGCTCAATCTTTTCTTTTGTAGCCCCAAAAAGCATTGGCCAGGCTAGTTTAAATTTAAAAAATAAATGGTATAATAGCCCTAGTCCTAGAATCCATAGGCAGTAAGGTTTTAAATAATTTACCAGGCCATTAATCTACCTGCAGCTGTAGGCCTAGGCATACGGTAGGCTACCGAAGAAATTTTGCTGAATCGAAGAATTTTCAAATTCTCCTATTTTTCTTCAACTAACAAATCTTAGGATCATACCATCTGACATGATAGCCAATCATTTTTAATGTTAACTAGATACTGGTACCTACCGGTCCATCCTTTAAGCTTAAAATTACATGAACCTTTTGCGTAGGCCTAGTTGTAATGTAGGCTACAAGGAGTTTCAGCATGTTCTGAGTCGCTGGAAGGAGGTCTACTGTTTTTATTTAATTTTCATCTCATAACATTAGCCTTAAATTTTTAGTTGTAGGCCTAGAGACTGGAGGTAGGGCCTAGACCTAGTCTACAACAAAATCTCAGATTTTCTGACATTACCGGTATCCCACCTTATTTTTCCAATTAGGAGGAATTGCAAGAAAATTCTTTTCTTTCATAGCCCAAAAAGCTTAAGGCCTAGTTTAAATTTAAAAAAAAATGTGTTAGGCCTATATGGTAGACTTATTAGCCTTAGTACCTAGACCTACTACTAGAAGCCATAGGTAGTAAGATTTTAAATAATTTATTCAGGCCATAAATCTAGGCCTAGGCCTTCAGTACCGGTAGGCATACCGAAGAATTTTAAAATTCTGCTATTTCTTCCTCAATTTTCAAATCTTTGGATCACACCAGCTGACATGATAGACGTAATCATTTTTAAAGGTAACTACAGTAGGCCCTAGGCCTAGGGCTACATCCTTTAGGCCTAAAATTTCAATAACCTTTTGCGTTGTTGTAATGTAGGCTTGGTTACTACAATGCGTTTCAGCATGTTCCGAGTCGCTGGAAAATACGTAGACTACAAGTAATTGGTATCCGCTAATGTGTAATCTGTGGCCGCTAGGCCTAGACCTATATGGCCTACTTCTAGTGTACAAGGACCACAGATATAAAGGTGTAGGCCCTACATAGTCTAGGAAATCAGTAGGCCTATGCCTAGGCCCTAGGCTAAGAAAATAGTAGGCCTAGGCATTTGAAAAAAGAAAATACTTTTCTAGAATATCATCTGGGGCACTTCTTCGGTTGGTAGGGGCTAGGCTTGCCCCCAACTTTTTAACACTGATATAAGGGGAAAAGCCTAGGTTAGTGGTAGGGGGGCGCAAAGCGCGTATGTTTTACAAATCTTGGCAAGGGAGGCTAGCTTGCTAATCTTGGTGACAGGCCTATGCGTGGGCGAGAGCATGGCCAACTAGGCCTAGGCTAGGCCTACCTATAGGCCTACCTAGGGCCTTGGGAACTCTTGTCGCTAAGCGGTCCAACTTTCAACCACACTTTTTTCCCAATAAAATCAATGGAAAACAACTACAAATTAGAAATAAATGTGTAAAAATTCAATATCAACAATTTATTATCAATTACCACTTTGCAAAATTAAACAATTACATGGGTGAACACAATATTACTCGCAGACTAATTTCACTGTTATTAGTTGATCACGGCGGCCATTTTAGCAAAGTCTCTCCATTCTCCGAACGTACCAACCAAAACACACCAAACTTACGTTTTAATTCTGTCCGTTTTTGTTTGTCCTGCGGACCGCGGTCCCTGTCGTGTTTGTTTGTTTGTACCTCATTCTGTTCCGGGGCTCCGCCCCTGGACCCCGTCGGGGGCCCCGCCCCCCAAACCCCCTGCCATTCGACTATTTAATTGTTTACTTTACATAACAATAACATATTTATAAATTACTTATTACAATAAACACAAAACCGCAAAAAGGTTGGTTACACCTACATAGCCAACATCCAAAATGGCGCGTTGATCAGAGTGAGATGACGTTCGTGTTCAATAATGTAAATTATTTGACATTATCGTGTAATTCGAGAGTGTTTACTATTAATTACTCACATACGTACTTAATATTAACTTATTTCTAATTTGTAGTTGTTTTCCATTGATTTTATTGTGAAAAAAGTGTGGTTGAAAGTTGGTTGAAAGTTGGACCCGCTTAGCGACAAGAGTGCCGGGCCTTGCCACTAGGAGTAGCCTAGGCAGAGACAACTATTATTCGCGCTTAATTTCTAGGACTAGGCCTAGACCCTAGCACCTACCCAAAAAGGAAAGCCTCGGGGCCTAGGGCCTAGAGCATAGAACCATGTGTCTAGGCCTACCCTAGCAGTCACATTGATACAATAATCGTATTTAATGGCATGTGGCAACATTTGATTATTTGTTATTGTTGTTTGTTGCAACATATATTGCAAATGAATTGAACTTCGAATGACAGTGTGCGGGTAAGGCCTATGCAGTGCCTGAATGTAGGCCTAGGCCTATCCAGTTCTGTTTGCAACAACTGTGGTTTGCCAATACCCACTGTGCCGCTCGCTCGGTAGGCTAGGGCTAGGGCCTAGGCCTAGGGGCCTGGGGCCTACACCCTCACTTGTCATTAGGCTTTTAAAGTAGCTCTTACCTTTAAGATCCAGCATATTATGCAATTTGTAGGAACTCGTAACGTGAAGAATCTTTTCGGCAATAGTTTGAAGTTCCTAGTCGCAACACGCCAACACAACAGACGTCTTGGCATTCTAATAACACTCGCGGAAACGCGGCAAAACTATCGCAGAAGTTCGCCATAAGGGCATTTACGATCACCAACACTCATAATAAGTTATAGCACTTCTCAATTACAGTAAAATAAAATAGCACACGTATGAATAGAATATTAAAACAATTAAGAAACTAAACTGTCATCTCGTCGAGCTCGCCGGCGACGCCATTGATGCCTTGCTTGTGATGCTTGTGATGATGCTGCTGCGCTTCTAGCCAGTGTAGCCAACAAATAGCAGAAAAATATGAAACTTCCAGTATGGCAAACTTAATAAATAAATAAATAACATATTTCAACAATATCACTCATCGCATGTTGAACAAATACAAATTAGGCTGTTCTCAATTAAAAATCGTTACAATCGGAGAAAGCATGTAGGTGTTATAAGTCGAAGAAATGTAAAATAAAAAAATAAAAAAACGAAAAACTGCGATTTTCATGAAAAATTATTTTTTGATTGCGCTCAAATTTCACACGAATAATATTAATTCATAAAATTAAGGTTCTGTGAAACAATCATTACAATCAGATACGGACGGTAGGTGTTATAAGTCGAAGAAATTTTTTTAAATCGAAAAAAATCGTAAAATTGCGATTTTCGTGAGAAATAATTTTTCGATTGCGATCAAAAACGTGGCAGTTCTTGGTTCAGAGATTTCGAAGGCCTCCAAAAAATTTCATTGCAATTGGAATATCGGTTTAGCCGGAATCGTGCTAACAGACAGACAATAATACAAACAGAAAGAAGAAAAAAAAACATTCCGGATTTTTTTCTCCAGTGTAGTGAAATGGAATCTTCGTTTCGCTCGCTACCCTTATCCAATTAACATTTTACAGACAACATTATATTGGCAAAAGATGACATGATTAATATTAATAATAATATTGTATGAAAAAATTAATACATATTATAATAAATAGTTAATTCATACACACAATCACACAACTTTTCAGTCTGAAGAAGGTAAAATAATGAAGACCAATTTAAATAATAAAAATTGAAAACATTAAGCAAAGGAGTAAGCTTATAACTACTATTCACTCTTAAAAACTACAACTATTGATCCCGAAGAGTGAGGCTGTACATTCAACAACTACTTGCTCTCAATAGTGAAATATAAATGATTAAGTTTGTTCTAAAGTAAATAAAAAATACTATTCTACCACAATAGTAAAATCATAATCATTTTCACTCTCAATAGTAAAATGAAAAAAACTCGAAACACTATTGGCAGGCAATAGTAAATTTATAAAAACTATTCACTGTCAATAGTAAAGCAAAACAATTTTTCATTTTTAACACTTCAAACAAAATACTATTGGCCGGCAATAGTAAATTTAAATACTATTCACTTTCAATAGTAAAACGAAAAAAACTATTCATTTTGAATAGTACATTTTCACAAGGGTCCAGTGAAGATTGTAGATGGACCACCCAACTACGATATGAAAATACGATTTTATAACATTTCTATAAGCCCAACTAAAATCAACCATCACAACATTTGGCGGGATATCTCTAACTCTATTGGCATTCAAAATTATTTCATTGTAAATTCGGTTGTTGTTTTTTTTTTTAGTTGAATGAGATGACCTTTACACATCGTGATATTATTTTAAAAAACTTTTCTCAAATGCTTGAAACGATGGTTGCTTCGAAACAAAATGTTGCGTTATTGACAAAGTTCGGCAGAACAATATTCTTAAGATATTTACAGAACAAATTATTGTTCCAATTATTATTGCCAATGTAAACTTTATTTTATTTTATTAACACAGATGAGCTTTTCACGTACTTGTGTTTGATTTTTTTATTGTTGGCTTTCTGTTGGTTTTTTGTGGTAACGGTATTCTCAAATGCTGAAAAAATGTATTGCTTTTACACAAAATTTGGAAATATTAATAACGATTAGCAACAAAATTCTCTTCGTTCTCAGCTGAACATTTCTATTATTATTATCATTAATAGGTTTTACTTCAGACTTGTATTGTTGGTTGATGGAGTTGAGTGTTTTACTTGCTTGTTATTTCTAAAATACAATTTAATGTAAATGTCAACTGAACGAAATTGGCATGGAAGCATGATTGTGAGAACACAATAAAGTAAATACGCTAACCTTTGCAAGCTACTGTAAATAATGATACCAAACCTGTGCGTAACAAACCTTTGCTTGTCCAGAAGATTGACCACCTTGATGAGTTGAGACGACGAGCTCGATACCTGCCAAAGTCTGAATGTGTCTTCGAAACTCCAGGACTCGTATTTATAACGTCGTTGATCCTAATGAGTCTATGACGTGGGTAACACACTCTTACGTAATACGATCACGCCACTAGATGCACATTAACCCTAGTTATTTAACAATACAATAGTGAATTATTTTTTATAGTCTATAGCGAGCGACATTTACAGTCACGTTGATGGATGAGTGTATGTGTGGAAGTGAAAAACGCACAGACGAACAGACATTAAAAAGATTTTTTTCATTTTTATAAATTGCAAGTTGATAGTGAACAACGCAAAACATAATGTTTTCGGTTGATTTTCGATCGAAATGAAACATTTACTATTTTTTACTATGTGAGCTTAAAGGAGCTATTATCCCCCCCCCCCCCCAAAAAAAAACACACAAAAATCACCACATAATCATTAGCATAATACTACACTTAAATGACCGTTTAAAAAATTTATATCTTTTAACTGTGATTTTACACGAATTTTTAACAAGAAATTTTCGAAAATTGACGTCTTGGGAAATTTCTTAAACCGGCTTTAACCAGCTTCATTTTTGTTCCACATAGATACTAGAGCATCGTTCCAATCTAAAATACCCCTTTATAACATCGTGTCTTGAAACTGACCACATATATACACTGAAACACGCAAAAATATGCATTCCAAAATCAAACCCCTTGTTGGTTATCAGCATATTTTGACCGATCCCCTGGCCCAAATTACAAAGCCAAAAAAAGTTGATTTACATTAAAGGCTGTCGAGTACGTCAATAATGGCCAGTATATTTTTGGTACAGTATTCTTCAAGGTCACGGTCACCATGTTATTTCTTATGTGAGATTTTTTTCCGATGGGACCTAGCTCGAAAAATACCAAGTTTGACATTTATTAGGGGGTCATGGTGGATCCAATAATTTTTCTGTTAATTTCTAAATTCATAACAAGTTACCCAGAATGAAATAAGTTTTTCAGTTTAGCGAGTGAATACCCCTTTAAACACCCCTATACCCAGCAAAATCATACTTATACTCAATGTATTAATGCTTACATGTAGGAGAAGGTTTACGATGGCATATTTAAGATATAAATTTGCACATCTTTATTTTAACAGTGGATACTTTTGTCATTCCTGGTTGATACACCCACCAAAACCTTGATTTCTTACAAGCAGAAACTCAAATTAAATATATTGAAGTACCTTAAACCTAGGTAGATCTTCCGTTCAGAGGAGGTTACGAAGACCCCTTTACGATCGAAATTGATAATTTTTCAATTGTACAGTGGTTACTTTGGTCACTCTTGGTGGGTACACCCACCAAACCTATGACAGATTACAAGCAGAAATCAAAAGTCGACATATTTGAGTACCTTAAACCAACCTGAATTAAACCTTCCGGCCCATGTGTGGAGAAGGTTTAGAAAAGTCTATTCACGATAGTTTTTTTTTATGGTCAGTACTTTGGTCATAACTGGTACATACACTTACCAAAACCATGGTGTCT